>CAIGRN010103521.1:0-29259 GCA_903798345.1 Fraxinus anomala | reverse complement strand
CTAAAGCCTATTCGATTTGGTTTGGTGTTGCAGCTTTTCACATCCTCACCTTGTCCATGGAAGATTCGACATCTTCATGGGAGTTCAACGGAGTGCATCATTTCGACTATGTAAGGGCCTCAGATAGTTCAAATAGGATAATGATGGGAAGCGTGGATCTAAGTTCCCTATTACGTAGCGCCACATGGCCTTTTCTCGGAGGCTCATTGGATGGGGCACAACAATAGCCCGAAATTCAAGTATGAATATTCATATAATGCATGAACTTTTAAATTGAGTTACGTTACACATGTTATGTTATGTGTTGATCTACCATTAGGGTCCGTTTGATTGCAAGAATTGAATTTGGGTGGAACGAAAATGAATTCCATGGAATTGAATTGTCTAAAATTTGGTTTACTAAAAATTGTCAATTAATTGTGTTTGATTTGTATAAATTTTCACCTGAAAAATATTAAAATTTTGGATCTTTTGGTATTCGTTTGACTTTATTTTTCATGAAAATTGTCCATTAAAGGGATATAATTTGTTATAATTGAGAATATAATTTATTTTCATTACCAAAAAAATTAAATAATAAAAAAAAAAAAAAAAACTGCCTTAAAAACCAATTCTCACCAAAGTTGTGAAAATTGATTTACCTCAAAAAGTAAGAAAATATGGCAAATCAAGAAAATGTAGAAAACCAATTACCTGAAAAATATTTCCTATCAAATACTCTAAAAAATGGAAAATGACAAAACTTGCCCTATCAAACGGGGTTAGAGAAGTTATTTTGTTTTGGCTGAAATTGTGTTGTTGGGGGTGACCCTTCAATCCCTTCAATTGTGAAGAGATAGAGTAGCACAATATTTTAGTTGAAGCTTACACAAAGCACACAACGAATTCTTCCTGACCAATCTAATATTTTGGTGAAAAGACATTTTTTCTTAGTTGCCTAGGTGCCATGTTTAATCAACTAGAATACTTATTTCTAGCGTTGCTTTGCTATTCAGCCTATTCTTCGTGCAGATGTATACCATAAAATGAAATTGGTATAGAAGTACTATCTACAATAGAGAACTCGTTAGCCGAAGAAATTTGATCGAAAGATATTAAAAGAGGTAAACAATTTCAAGAGAAGTTTCTTATCTCTAGAGTTTGAAATTTCCGAGATCCAGTGTTCCAAGACAGCGGAGTAAATGAAATATTATTTTCGCGTGCTTTTGAAACGATATTTTTTTGAAGTTCTATGAAAAATTTTTCTTATTTAAGTACGTGAGGGGTAAATAAGTCTTTTTATTCATCATTTTTTTAAATAAAAAAATCATAATCAGAGAATTCGTAATTTTTTGATAAAATAATTTTACATGTGAATTCGTAATTTTTCTAAATTTTTTATCACATATTTTTCATAAAAAATTTGTATGAATTACATTTCATAAGATCTATTATTTAAAACCAACATCAAGGCTGCTATATTAAAAAATTGAATATAATATTATTGTGACCTAAGGTGATTGTGTTCATCGTAACAAACAATACACCATCATACTTAATCCAGTTTAAATTCATATTTTCTCTCATTATGTTATTTGATTGACTTAAGAAAGTACAAAAACTAAAATCAAAATAATCCATAATATCATTTCTACCGTAATCACTACTAGCTAATTTTATATTTAATTTTCTATTCATTTTAGACTAGTACACCAAAATATACTCTAAAAAAAGAGTAATTGACCAAAAAAAAAAGGTCCACATCGTTTGTTTTCATGTGCAAATCATCTATATCATTTCATTTTTTTAAAATATTTTTTTTGCATTTTGGGCCCTCGGATTGATTATTCTTTTTAGAAATCGGTCGTGCCGTCTCATTCCATCAATTTGCGATGTCAAATGACCGTATGTCGTCCACTCATGTGATTTGCTCAATTGTAATTTAGTCAAGATACCAATTGACCATCTTTCCTTGAAATTTCGATATTTGACGTGCTAAAATAAAATTCGAAATTTGCAACTCATTACAAATATTGAGTTCTGAGTGACATCACATGTTTGTCAAAGGGAGTTCAGCATGTCAAATCTTAGTTTGTTACATAAAATAGAATATTATGGACAAATATCGAGTTTGCTGCGCAAATCTCGAGTTTATTTGTAAGTCATGAGTTTGTTCGCCGACCTAACTTCAAACGGATATGCCATACATAACTTTTGTACTTCATTTTTTTTTTTGGTTGAACACTATAATCAATCATATTTTCAATGATATATCTGTCCACAAATTGAGCACTAATCTCCTCTTATGCGCGTTCAAAAATGAGGAACCTATGTACACAGCACAGGAAGTTAGTGCACAACTTTTTACATATATCTCCAAAAACAAATAGCATGACATTTGACAAATTAATTGAATTTAGAGTTTAACACAAGAATACAGTGCAGTTCAAGGTGGTGGATAAAAGAAATGCATATTAAAAGTTAGACAGTCGAACAAACTTGAGGTATACGCAACAATCTTGATATTTGCTCAGTATATTTGAATTCTACATAGAAAACTCAATATTTGTCCAACATACTCCGCTTTTACATAACTTATTCGTGATAATGATCAAATTAATAGGTCTTTGTTACGTTTTGAACATTCTATCATCTTAGTGATCAAAATTAACAGTTCATTCCCCACGCTAGACCCTTGGTTAAGGAAAATAGAAAAGTCGTTGAAGAAGAGCGACACTAATTTCATTGGACACGTGAATAGGATAATTAATTATATTTATAGAGACGTACATAATGATCAAATTGAAGCAAAAGCATAAACTGAAGGACTATATTGAAACAAATTAAAATATCGTAACTATCACGAAACAAACTTATACCATACTAAGTCCTAATAAAATATTGTATTGCACTAAAAATACATTTATAATTAGAGTTGGGATAAGCACGAAACGAAAGCAACACATTACTTGCTACCTTTAATTATTGTTGGGTGCCTATTTGAAGCTGAAAATCACTACTTGACACGTAGCACTCAAAGAAACACAAATTTACGTGCCACGTAGCCGTGTTGAGGGCCCCACTGCTTTCATCATCAGTGCAATCTTCACCGGTTCAATTATCAATAATGCATTTCTTGTTGCACAGGTGTCCGGGACCCGCCAAATTGAGACTTATCAATCAAATTACCCCTTTTTTGGTTGAGTAGAACCCAGTTTAACTGGTTCTAAATCATAGGTTAAGAGCTTGTTTGGAAAAAATTAAAATCGAATTAAAATTGAAAAATTAATCGTTATTATTGATTTTTATTAGACGAGTGTAATCCAATAATGACTATATTTTTAATTTTAATTAAATTTTAATTACTATCAAACAAGCTCTAAATGAAATACTAAATTAAATGACATATGTTAAATGACCTATTATTTAATGCCACATTAACGTCATTTAAATTGGGGTGTAACCTCAAAAGGCTAAATAACATTACTTTTTTTTGGTTTGGCAGCAATTTTTCAAAATTCATTTAATTTTTTTTTTTCAAGAACATATTTCATTGACTTTTTACTAAATTTTACTAAAAAAAAATTAAATTTTCAACCAAATCAGACTATCAGGCCTTCATTAATCAAATTTATCAGAGCCAGCTTGAGCTCCACTTCTTCTTAAGAATGCATTTTGAAATATTAAATTGATAGAGAATGAATAGTGGAAAAATAAGATTTTTTTTGAATTTATGTATAATATTATTTTATTAAGAAATGTGTAGTTGAAAAGAAGATAGAGAAAAATACATTTTAGAAATAATGAAAACCAAACAAATGTTTAAACTTAAAGAATTATCTTTGTCAAGTAAGTCAGCCTCTGTTTATCTCTCATTATTTCAATTTTTTTTTCTACATACTCATTTTAAATACTATATTCATACAACAAAATATTTTACACTTAAATTCAATTTTCTATTCGACTTTTTAATCATGTATTTTCCAAATAATCATTATTTAAAACAATATTTTTCAAAAAACATGGCCACCAAACATGAACTCAACAAAGGTTGTTTTGCAATCATTTTAATAGAAAGTGGACTAAACATAATTGTTTTTTCACTAAAAAGGAATCATATCAACAACATTTTGCTTAATTTTCTCATTATTGAAAGTTAGAAATAAAGATAAATTACTTAATTCATACTGTTCTATGTAAATGCGTAGTTGAAAATGATAAGTAGAAAAAAGAGTGTTGAAATAAAGGATATCAAATATGGGCTCAATAAATTGGAAAAAAAAAATAAAAATTACTTAAAAGTGAGCATGAGTAATTTTAGCTTAGTCAAACACGCCTCGTCTTTTAAGTTTTAACAACCAAGTTTATTTTGCACTTCAAGTTGACAGCTATGATCTAATTCAGCAATAAATAAATGCCTCATTTACTCCAAAAAGCTTATCAAGAATTCACATTGCAGAGGAAACAGACTGCGAAGAAAACGTTAAACAAAACTGCAAATAATTCTTGGTGTAAGATTCTTTCGCAGAATTTTCTTTTCTCAGTGAAACCTGAAATTTTGGTAGAACTGAATTGGGCCATTTCTTCACATTTTGCTCAAATTTTCCAAATTGTTCTTCAGACTTCTTTTTCTTATCCTGTCTCTGTAAAGTTGTTCATTTTTCCATTTTCGCTCCCCCACTTTTTTACTTGAGGTGGGGTCTTTTGACTGCTTTGGATTTAGTTCACTTCACTCTGATTTTTGATTCTGCATCTTGAAAAAACTTTTTCATGTCACAGCCAGGTATATTTTCCCTTTGCTTTTCTGTGGTTCTGTTTTCTGCAATATTTATTTATTATTATTTTTTAATTTTTTTGCAATTTACACTTTCTTGATGTTACAGTTATTCATTTTCTTGGCTTAAACCCCCTCCCCATCTCAACACAGCACCTTGTTTTGTGTTCTCTACCTTTTACTGTCAGCATAACAGAGGGTGGTGTGGTGCCGTGTTATACCTGCATACATGTGAGGTGTTCTTTTGTTGTTATGTGGGTTTTAAAGTATAAGTTATTTTTGAGATTTTCTTTGCACCTTAGCTTTCTGAGTTTCTAGAAACTTGTAGTTTTCTTTAATATCTATAGGCTTTATCATTGTTTTCTAAAGATTTCTGATCTAATACTGCAGATTTGATGCTTTCACTTGTACTTCAGAACGTCCAGTGAAAATTCTTGGAACTTTTTTTTTTTCATTATTTTCTAGATAAAGAAAAAGGAAAAAAGAAAAAAAGAAATGTCAGGTGGAGCAGCACCAAAGGCAACTGAACCAGCGCCACACCCACCAAAGGATCAGCTTCCCAATGTTTCCTACTGCATTACCAGTCCTCCTCCATGGCGTTAGTTCCTTAAACATTTTCTTAATATTTCTTTGCAATCTAGTATGATTTTTCTGTAATTCTTTCACTTATTAATATAAAGTGGTTGTGGATTCTGTGGGTCAAGTATAATTCTTATTTTCATTTAAAAAGTATATATTTTTTTTGCTTTTCATTATAAGCTGTGTATATGTGCTATTATTCTTTCTGCCATTTATTATCAACATTTTTGAGGGGTTGATAGAATGGGCTTGCAGATTGTTATCTATGCTCCAGGTCAATTAGTAACCTATGGGTTCTAATTCTTGCAAAATTTCCAATCTTCAAATGTTCAATCTGTTTCGCTATTTGAGACTGAACTTCATTAAACTTTTCCATAAACCGATGCTCATGCTAAATGCATTATGAGGTCAGGAGAAAAGTGTATACTGGGAATTTTCGATGGATTTGTGGGGTATGGTATGCTTTCAGTCTGGAATCTGGCATATTCTTTGGTTTTGATTGTGACTTATAATAGTTGCTTTTTTCTCTCAAGAAAAAGTTTTTCACTTCTATGAAGGTCTAGTTACTCGTTACCATATGAATAACAGTTTACTTTCTCCAAATACCCGTTTGGTACTTTTTTTACAAGTTAACATAAGATAACCCGAAATGATTTAATGCAACTTTCTTTTTGTTCCAGAGACTCGCTATATTATTAGTCGCAGTTAAGCTATAATGTCACTTTAAAGTGATGCCTTCTTCTCTGATAATCAAAAATTTCTGGTCTAATAGAGTTTCAATTTATTTATTTTTTTAATTTCTCGATATTTGTCAAAGATATGCATGCAAAGACGAGGTCACTATTGCATCGTGTTTTTGTAAAAGTTTTGACAATATTGACATTTGTTTGCAGCCGAGGCTATTCTTCTTGGATTTCAACATTATTTGGTGATGCTTGGCACAACTGTCATCATACCGACTGTTCTAGTCCCTCAAATGGGGGGAGGAAATGTGAGTCATTTAGAATGTCTACAGGAAGTTCAATTCTATTACACTTTTGTTGTGTCTCCATTGTATTTACTGACCTACTCAAATGCACACTTTTTCCCCTTGTAGGAGGAGAAAGCAAAAGTTATTCAAACCTTGCTATTTGTTGCTGGATTGAACACCCTGTTGCAGTCATGGTTTGGAAGCAGATTACCTGCCGTAATTGGAGGGTCATACACCTTTGTTGCACCCACAATTTCAATTATCCTGTCTGGTCGATGGAGTGACCCGAACCCTGAATCGGTTTGTGTTCTTGATCTCTAGCCCAATGTCTTAGTGATTTAGAAATCATTCAGTACTAAAGGCTATTGAGGCTCAGGGTATGCCTTTGCAAAGGAAGAGCATTACATAAAGAACCAGTACATAAACTGGGCTCTGAGTTAATGGTGATATAATTTTGTTCTAATTTGTTTTACCTTTGATGACCATGCAGAGATTCAAGAAGATAATGCGGGCCACTCAGGGTGCACTTATTATTGCCTCAACTATTCAGATAGTCCTAGGTTTCAGTGGGCTTTGGCGTAACGTTGCAAGGTCCCTTTTATGTTCCAGAATTAATGTGCTTGCACTTAGTTTCATCTGTGCTGAGAATATATGAATTTTTTTCTCACCGCTGTAATATAACTGGTCTGTACTGGAGGGAATCTTCTTTTACGAATTTGTTAATTGGAGGCCTACGTAACATTTTTTAAAGATGTACTTCAGAACGTCCATTGAAAATTCTTGGACCTTCAGAATGAGTTTGAGAATAGTGATTTTTTTGGAGAATGTGATTAAAAAGTAGTATAAAGTTTTGGGTTTACGTGTAGAATATTTTATTGTGAGAATGTGTGATTGAAAATGATTTTGAGAAAAAAGAATTTTGTTTTAATGGTTGTCAAAGGGGGGCTTAATCTACCCGTCTGTTTATAGGATATTGATATGGTTAATTTCTTATACAAGTGAACTCAATTTCTCATGAATATAATTCATAGGCACGAGTCTGTTACAAGATTTCTTGACCGTTCTATAGTGCAGTATTTTTAAGTAATATATAGTGGATATGTCCATTAATGCAGGCTTCTGAGTCCACTTTCAGTTGTTCCTTTGGTTTCTCTTGTTGGGTTTGGGCTCTATGAGTTTGGTTTCCCTGGGGTACGTATGGATCTTTGAAAGGACTTTTCTTTGCACTCCTTTTTTTCTTTGCATTTCATTTTTCAATTCTATTGGCTATTTATCGTTACTAAAAGAACTTCCATTGGTTGTCTAGGTTGCCAAATGTGTTGAAATTGGATTGCCACAGCTCATCATTTTAATTCTTTTTTCTCAGGTGACATTACACTTCTTTTTCCTAGTTTTGGTATCCCACTT
This sequence comes from Fraxinus anomala, assembly GCA_903798345.1. NCBI lineage: Eukaryota > Viridiplantae > Streptophyta > Magnoliopsida > Lamiales > Oleaceae > Fraxinus > Fraxinus anomala. The sequence continues at coordinate 21,550 of CAIGRN010103521.1, read as the reverse complement.
CCATTTAATATGTTCCTTGATCTAGTTCAATTTGGATACCATTTGATCTTGTAATTAAAAGTATTAGGATATAATTCATTTTGCACATGATTGCATATTTGTCATGTATAATTCCTCTATTTTTTGGCTAATAAAAAATTAACCTTCCCGGTTATTTCAGTATTTGGTCCAACTGAAACTCCCAGGAAAGAAAATTTTTGATCGTTTTGCTGTTATATTCTCTGTGGCAATAGTATGGCTTTATGCCTATCTGCTTACTGTGGGTGGGGCCTACGATGGGAAGTCACAGAGGACCCAAACCAGCTGCAGAACAGATCGTGCTGGACTTGTTGGTGGTGCTCCATGGTAAGCTGAGTTTTTACTCTAAATAATAGTTAATAACATATTTGTCCTTTGCTCAATGTTTAAGAAGCATGGATTCAGCTACGTAATTTGAATGCAATATGTTATGGGGTATGCTGATAAAGCCTTTTTTTTTTTTAAATTAGCATACGTGGATATGTGTATGTGTATGTATGTGTGTGTGTATTTGTAATTACAATAAAAAATTCAGCATAATTTCATAATTATAAAAAAATTTAAAAGACTAACAATAAAAACAAAAGAAAATAATAAAACATTTTATTTTAATTCTTAATTGTTCCAACTTCATTTGCTTCAATATAACCATCATCGACACTCTCCAATTGTGACTTATCCAACAATAAATTAGCAATCTTATGCAGCCCAAAGTATCAAATGAGTCTTCGACAATATGAATAAATTAACTCTAATTGTCATTTATTTAATAATAGATACATTTCCAATAATAAGTGTAAGCTGTATAGTTATCTATTATCTTAAAATATGTTTACTTTGTTTGGAATTGTTAATTAATAAATATTATCCATTTTCAATAAGTTATTAGTAATATCTATATAGTAAAAATACTTTGTTATTATAGTCCTTAATAATGAGTTTCAAAAAGAGTTTAAAACAATTAAAAATCTTCTTCTTCACGTATCCTAACTTGTGCGATGTGTCCAAGAAAATTATAAAAAATATAAAATAATTAAAAATTATGCACCCAGTACGTATTAAATCGTGTTCAAGCGTATCCAAGCTTGGATATGTATTAGATGCAGGTACATGATAAGTTTATATGTATCCCTGCTTCTTAGCACATTGAATCAAGTGAACTTAATGATGCACTCCTAATTATTCTATCTTTTTTAAAGGAGATTGTTATGGTGAACACGGGATGCATAATTTGTTTGGCTCTTTCTAAGGGGATTGTTCAATGGCTATCATGCACTTTAGGTCACTTTAATGATGGTTGTTAGGATGATCTAACATTTGTGTACGTAGAGACATCTGATTTTGTTAGTATACGAGGGCAGTAATTGTTCACTGGATTTCTCGGGGAATATGATTGTACTGAGCCTTCATCCTTTCTTGAAAAGGAAAATTGGAAGAATTAATTTGAGCCATTAATGTTCCATAGACTTTTAAAGTTAATGACTTTTCCTCTTGTTCCGTGATTCTTACAGATTTAAATAAAATTGAGGATGCTTTTACTAGACTAGAAGTAAGATGTATCTTCAGTTTATCTAAAATGGAAGTAGAGATATGTAGATCCTCAGAATAAGCCCTTCTTTGGTGTAGCTGAAAAAAATATATTTTTAGTAGATTTTGATAAAAGTAATGAAAAGTTTGATCGAAAAGTTGATAAAAGTTTGTAGGTTCCATGAAATGTGCATTTAATGTTAGTAATTGACTTTGACTTAGCTTTTTATCAAAATTTTAAGTCGCACCAAATAAGGGTTAAGTATCAAATTAGGACACAAATTAGTGAATAGTGGGAATAGATCTTCAGTTCTTCATGAATGTATTGTTTTGTCGAAAATCATATATATCTGTGTGCTCATTTGGTGAAACTAATTTGCAATTTACAAACCATAACGGTTGGTACTTGGTACTATCAAAATGCAGGTAACTTATTCATCGAGAACAATTATCTTAGTGGTACTGTGATGTGGTGATATGGTCAACAGAGTTTCGATGGTTATTTTCGGTTTGCTTGTGCAGGATAAGAGTTCCATACCCCTTCCAATGGGGAGCACCTTCATTTGATGCTGGTGAAGCCTTTGCCATGATGATGGCTGCATTTGTTGCTCTCGTAGAGGTTCGTTTTCGTCAAATCACCGCTCGATATTATTAGAATTTCATTGTCTATATTATTTTCATTGAACATTGGTAAATGGATCACAGAACAGAATTGTAGATTAGAGGTCAGTTCATTTTCTTGGTCTTGTACTTATTTTACAATATTGGGATGTATAAATAATTCTGCCTAGCTAGGAAGTAAGGTTCCTTAGGCTGCCAAATGTGACTCTGTTCGGGGATGTGCCCAAGCTCGGTTCTTTTTCTTAGTGCCTTCATCTTTTCTCTTTTCTCCTGGTTTTTCTCTTTGTTAGACTTGTCTTCTTTATTATCTCTCTCTCTCTCTTCATCTTAAATGTGTTCATCTTTGATTATTTCATCCTTCGGTCCACCTCTAATTCTTCACCTTTATACAATAATCTGTCTTCCTTGCTCCCATTTCCCACGTTTAATGTTATTATAATGCCCGACTTCTAATATTTGTGACGTGCCCTGTGGAGGAAATGACTATCTATCATTCATGGAGGTGTTGAATACTCCTTTAATATAGTCATGTGAAATTTGGGTGGAAGCAGATGTCCCTTTCATTTCTCTTCTTTATGTTGAAGGAAAAAGGACATGGTCAGTTTGTGTCTTCTCTTGCTTGAATTTCTTGTTTCAAACCAAAAATGTGATGCTAACTTTTGATGTTTTAATTTAATGTAGCTAACTTTTTGTTTCTTCACACTGCAGTCCACAGGTGCCTTTTTTGCTGTTGCAAGATATGCCAGTGCAACCCATATGCCACCATCTGTTCTCAGCCGTGGTGTAGGCTGGCAGGTAAATAGGGCATCTTACAGTCCGAACTCCACTCCCACCCGCAAAACCACACTGGAAGAGAAAAAGTAAAACAACAATAAGAACTACCCTTTGTCCCCATAAACTTGGAGTCGGCTACGCGAACCCATTTTCACCACTCTCGGTCTGACGTGCATTTGCTTAAATGTCCAATGAAATTAGAACGTTTTCGATTAAATGACGTCATTTAATTTTTGTCACTCTACCGTTTAACTTCCCTTGTTACGTGTTCTACTTGGGATTTTGTGCATCATAGTTCTGAGTAATGCAAGGGTAAGATTATAGCCTGAACTGAATTGGTTGCATGTTTATGCATCAAAATCATCATCTTTGGACAGTGTAGATTCCTAGAAAACATATGTTAGCAAAATAAAAGATAGCTATGCTTGATTGAAATATGAATAATGTACACCACAGGTGTCACAAAACTGAGATTTTACTATGATTGATATGTTATACTAATGATTACCTTTCAACTCTACTAAAAGTCGCAGGGGTCTAAATTCTCGTTAATTTAAGTTTTAAAATTGGACAGATGTTGTAGGTAATGTGAATATGCAGTTGACTAATAAAATTAATCTGACATGTTGATTCTTTTAAACTCGGTGAAATATGCATCCACCTTAAAATAATACGCAGAGTGAGATGTCAAAGTGAATAATCTGTAAACATTTGATGTCAAATAATCATGCCAAAGTCATTTCTGGTCGAGGATTTGGAGGGTGAGCTGCCTAAGCTTATTCTTCCTGTTTAATTTCAGATTTATTTTCACTGATAAATTTTATCACCCTGCTGAATAAAAAGGGCGAATAATTGAGTTTAGGAAAGGTTTCAGAAGACTTTTTATGCTTTCGAAAGATAACTGGAAATTGATGGCATTTGCACCTCACTGTTGCCATTGAGAATATCACTTGTTTTGGTTGTGGAAGGGTCATGTGGAACGTAAAGCTCCATTGTCGAATGATTTTTTTCTTTTTCTTGACATTTCCTATTAATATCGCTGTTTGTTAATAATTACTTCGTACGGGCCGACTTTTAGAATCTAATCTATATTTTGGCCTATGTTGACATCTCAGGGTGTTGCCATCTTATTGTCTGGGGTGTTTGGAACCGGGAATGGATCATCAGTTTCTGTGTAAGATACTTTATTTTCTGTGCTTTATGATTAATTTTAGTTGATTCTGTCGTGACTTTCTTAGATGGCGACTAATTTTCTTGGCTTCCATACAGTGAGAATGCTGGCCTATTAGCGATGACTCGTGTTGGTAGTCGAAGAGTAGTGCAGATATCTGCTGGATTCATGATTTTCTTTTCCATTCTTGGTAACTTGTTCTTGAGATTTTGATCATTGAAGATACATTGATGACTTTCCCGTGCCTAAATCGAACAAATATAACCATGTAGGAAAGTTTGGAGCAGTCTTTGCCTCCATCCCGGCACCTATTGTGGCTGCTTTGTATTGCCTCTTCTTTGCCTATGTTGGTACGTCTATATTAACTAAACCATATATCTTTACTCTACTTCGGTGACCTCTGATTCATGTGATATGCAAATAATCTGTGGATCGGGAATATGCAGGTGCGTCAGGTTTAAGTTTTCTTCAGTTCTGCAACCTCAATAGTTTCAGAACGAAATTCATACTCGGATTTTCCATTTTTATGGGCTTGTCTGTGCCTCAGTACTTCAACGAGCACACTGCTATTCAAGGCTTTGGTCCTGTCCACACATCGGGGAGATGGGTATGCAAAAATTTGACCATCTCCTGAATCTCTTCGATTTCTTTATGGTTAACTAACGAAAATGTCATGCATTTTAATGGACAGTTCAACGACATAGTTAATGTCCCTTTCTCGTCTGAAGCTTTTGTGGCTGGTATAGTGGCATACTTTCTGGACAACACCCTGCACAAGAAGGATTCCCAGATAAGGAAAGATCGAGGTAAACATTGGTGGGACAAATTTCGTTCTTTCAAGACTGACTCGAGGAGTGAGGAGTTCTATGCTCTTCCGTTCAATCTCAACAAATATTTCCCATCCGTGTAAATATTGGGAGAATGGATTTCCATGGATTTTGCTCGTGTAGTTCTTAAACTATGTGTGCGCTAAGAGACTATTTTGACAGGGAAAAGAAATACAATAGCCTGACCTTTTGAAGGACATGCGTAGAATGTGTTGGTATTTGTATCTTTTGCTGCGAATTATTCAGTTGTATACGTAAACTTGTGACAAGTTTGCTGCTTTGAATTCTCAGATTATAACCTCATCATATATGTTATGATTGTATCATCGCATTGATCCCGAGTAACATCTTTTATTAGTTCCTACGTCTTGTATCTGATGACGATTTTTATTCAAAAATTTCGGGAAGATGTAAAAAAAACTTGTATTTTAAAATAAGAAAAGTAATCAATAAATACAAAAAGTTTGACATAATATATATTTCTCACTTCAATGCACATTAGTGGAATAATAGGATAGATATTGTCGTCGAGAAACGTGCTAAATAATAGGAAGCTAATGATAAAATGTGACAAAAAAGTTAGAATAGGAGATCTTTATTGCAATAAAAATATTGGTAAGATAATAAAAACTATCGAGTGAATATAACTCAAAGAGCATTTCTAAGGAATTTTATTTTAACTTTTTAAAATGGAGAGTGGATTGAAGAATCGAATTCATCCTATATTATTTTACAGTTATTGTAATTTATTAAGTTATAAATTTTAATACTTTACTTTTCAAACTATTCGAAATTGCAATTAAATTGATCGATCATTGACATTTAAAAATATGATAAGTAAAAGAAGAGGGGAATATCGTAAATGTTTATTGAAAGAGTAAAATTAAAATATTATCGGAGTGAATAAAATTTAAGTAAATGTAAGTTTTAACTTATATGTAAAATAAAACTTTTAAAATAATAATTTCTCATTAGTAAAAAATGGATAAAAAAGAATAATTATATAAAAATAATTTGTGTTACTTCAAAAAACTACTACTTTCTTCGATTTTTCCTATTTCAGTATTTCCTATTCTCCAAAAAAACTCCCAACTTTCTAGGATTTTGACAGAATCTATTTGTTCAACGTAAGATCTTGACAGAATCTATTTGTTGCAATGCAGTATCGTGAATTTGCTTGCCACTCCTCCCAAGACCCGGCCGCGACCGATCCTTTTACCATGTCCCAACCTTCCTCCCCGATCCACGCTCCTAAAAGCCCCCAAGATAACGGAGCCTATGTCGAAAATAACCAGAATTTTATGGAAAATAATGTCAAGAATTGTATTAGTGATAATAACAGTTGGAGTAATAATGTAGTGGGTCGGAGGGAGAGGCCGTCAAGGGCATGCACACAGCGGGCGGCAGCAAGGTTGCAAGCTGCTGCGGAGGCTGCTTTGGCTGAGGCGGAGAGGAAGCGGAGAAAGGTTAAGAGGAAGGAGAGGTTGTCAGCCCAGCTGCTGAAGGAGGAAGAGGAGGTGAAGGTGGAGGAAGAGGAGGAGGATGAGGATGAGGTGGGGGAGGAAGAGGATGGGAGGAAGAGGATGGGTCCCCTTCTTCATTGAGGCAGCCTTTGAGGAAGATAGTGACACCATTGGTAGGGGAGCCGGAGCCCTCGCAGTTGCTACGGTGGAACATCCGGTCAATGTGGCAGTTGGGTTCTATACTAAATTTCTTGAATGTATGTTATAATCTTGAGAATAGATTAGAGATAGATAAATATTTGAATTTTGTGTTGAATTTGGTGTTTTAAAGCTACAGTATGTTATTCTTATGTTGTCGTATGTAGGTGTTTAGGCCTTTATTGAACATTGAAGTGGAGTTTTCTGCTGAGGAGTTCGAGACAGCTTTGATTACACCAAATAATACTTTGGGGGATATACATATGCCATTGTTGAAGGTTAGTGCTGTTTATGTTTGAACGTTACTAAAAATTGTAGTTTTAGTTTTCTTGGAGCTTTTGCATGTTACTTTCCGACTTGTTTTGATTGAGTGTGCATAATGTTTGGTGCAATTCTTTGTGTTTCCATGGTTGTTTTCAAGAATTTCGGTGTTTTGTCATATACTTTGTAGCCCTGCATCTGCTTTTACATAACTAAAGTGGGGTTATATGGTATAATATTTACCTCTTACTTTGAATTTTTGGGACGTTATGTTTATCTGAACTGCAAGCTGTCTTTATGAGGATTCATTCTATGTATTATTTAACTGCTGAAGAGTTCTGGATTAATAAGATCAGAATTTATTGATTATTCTGCCCGAGCTACGTGCTGAATCTTGGTGCTTTGACCATCAATATTCCCTCAGGACAATATAGTGCATTGATAGTTGTGATGGTTAAGATTTTCATTTTCAGTTCTTGAAAAAAGTATTCAGGAAAAATGCTTTGAAAAAAACACACGCGAACTGCCGTTAATATTTAGGTCAATTTTCTTTTACATATTTATGAGCACTTTCTTATCTGAAGCAGTTTCCAGAATCAGGATTAGTTCATCATGTGACATTCTGTTTTCTGTTTTTAGTGTGAGTACTGCACCTATCCCATCATGAATTCAAGAGGAAGAGGAAGGGAAGTTAATGAATCTCTTTTCTGCCTTTGCTTGTAAAGAAGTAGTACATGCATACCCTTTAGTTTCTGCTAGTGGACAAGCAATGGGTGCTTCACAGGCTATTTTCCTTATGAATACGGTTTTAGTAGAGAGAAAAAGCTTGAGCAGATTTTTCGAGCATGGCTATGATAGCAGAAGACATGCCAACCAACTCTATATGGGTTTTTTTTGGCTGATTAGCTGGCGATGATGGATAATAATTGGATTTTGCAGAGGCTTGTGCAGAACACTCTCCACTGTATTGATATTAAAAAGATGCTATAATACACGAAAAGCTTGACAAAGGAATGTGCTTTTGAACATGTTATCGGAAGCAAGGTGATTTGAGATAGGGTTGAATAGAGTCAATGCCAAATATGTAAAGAGTTTTCATGTGAGATTGGAAGTATGTTAAATGTCTAATAGCTTAAAAAATACTCTGTAACTTACATGGATTTTCTTCTGTACCATTATTAAACTCTTATCGTAGTTAAGGAAACTTGAGCTTGGGTTGAATAGAGTCAAAGCCAAATATGTAAAGAGTTTTCATGTGAGATTGGAAGTATGTTAAATGTCTAATAGCTTAAAAAATACTCTGTAACTTACATGGATTTTCTTCTGTACCATAATTAAACTCTATCGTAGTTAAGGATACTTGACACTAATTTTATGTTCTATTGTAATGGTTATTTCGAAGTCACTTATAATGTCTGAATTTCCTTCTCTGGTTCTACCTTTATTCAAACTTTGAATAATGATCTGCATTACTATTCCTCATGGAGCTGCCATATGTCCCCCCGAGTTTCAGTTATGTATTATATTTTTATGAATATGATCTATGATTTCTTTGTTCTTTTTATTGAGCAGGTGTGCAATATTGTTTGCTTGAAATGGCACCAACTGTCCTATATTATTGTGTGAGATTTTCCAAATTAACTGGATTTAAACCTAGTGAATATTATGGATAATAATAATGTTTTACCATTATGGAAGAAAGAAAACTGTCGCAAACTTTTTTATGCTGATCATGTTCTAAATAAATTGTATTATTGCTTATAATATCATATTGTTTGGTTCTTTTTTTTTTGGTGAGACGGGAGGAGTTAATCACAAGTAGTAAGTTCTTGTGGGTAAGTTGCCTTGGGTAGTGGGTACTCCAGGCAATTCTTTGCAGTAATAGTTGAGATGATATTTGGAAGTCATTTATTTCTTTTTGGCGGATATAGTGGATTTAGCAGAATTGCTTTTATGATTTGAGTTGAACAGAGAATCGTTTTTCCTTGGAAGTTGAAAGGTGTAATCAACGTGCAAAAAAAGTTTATTTCCCTGAACGAGAGTTCTAAAGGGCAAATTTTTCTCTTGCAAAGACAGTGTTCATCTATATAGTGTATCCCCTAAAAAGACACTTAAGGACTTCAGGATTTCTGTAAAAATATTTTCTGTGAACTGGTATGATATATTGGTAAAATATACATGGATTGGGGCAAGGAAGTTGTCTTTTCAGTGAACAGGCAACTGTAGTGCTGGGCAAGAATTTTGTATCATTTATGCAAAAATCATGGCATGTTTGACGTTGCTAATAAGTTATTTGTCAATTTGGGTATTATTTGGGTTATATTCGAGCCACAATGCTAAAAGATTGTTACAGATCTTACTGAATCATTTCAGGATCAAACCTACTGAAGCAATTCATGGGAGGAACTATTTTTGAAAGACTAAACATGACCTTTTTTCTTTAATATACTGGACAGTGTCCAGTCACAGTATTTTGTGTTAGTTTACATTTACACATAAATAAAACATATGGATAATTGTTCACTTGCAAGTTGGAGCAGGAAATGGAATACCAAAAGATATTCAAATTTTTGGAATGTTTGGTGGTGTTGATATTCAAAATTACACCGATAATAACAATATTAAGGATATACGGAAAAGGAATGGCAAGAGAGAAAAACACAGGGGAAATTGAAAAGGGGAGCAAATGTAGTGTGTGTGTGAGAGAGAGAGAGAGAGAGAGAGAGAGAGAGAGAGAGAGAGAGAGCAACGAAGTCGTAGAATTGGGGAGAAAATTAGGGGATAAGGGAAATTGGTTTCAGGTTCCATATTTAAATTCGCGTTTTTCACAGAAACGCCTTTAAATGGAATCACGATTAAATCTTGCGTGGTGAGGGAAATAATATTGTTTTGTCCAATGTAGCACTTAATGGCAACACATTGAATTTTACATTAGTTTTTTAAGCCCAGTGACCACTTCAGTAATGAGTAATTTGAAATTTCATATTTCAAACAAACTTCAGTGACAACTGATGAAATTAACTCATAAATAAATACATGCACAAAAAATATAAAATATTATAACAATAAATTTTGAAATTTTCATATTACAAATTCAAAGTAAATATAAATTGATGTTTTTAATTGGATTTATTATTCTATAATTTGTTTTGACACTTCAAAAATCAATATGTTCAATTAATTTGCTTTGTTCAAATTAATATTGATACAGCTTGTATGGAAAGGAGTCTAGCTATATTATGCTAATAATGAAGTGCAACTGGTTGTACACAATAAGTTGAAATTAAAAAATCGAAAGAATGAAAAAAATGAGGTAAACATTAAATTGACTTTGCTGGGGGCCTGCAATCAAATGAATGTAAAGAATGAGGTAAACTGGAAACATTTAAAATTGGCTTTTGTTGGGCAGTTGGATTGAAGATTGATAATGGCATTGGAGTAGCATCATCTATATAAAGGAGCAACTCTGGGTTATATATCTATTCAGGCCTTCTCATGCAATGCATGTTGGTCTGGTCCCGAATGAACCGGCCAGTCGAGTTCTGTTTTCATAGCATTGCAAAATAATAGTGTTAAATGGGGATAAAAAGATTTATTTGGAAGGTGAATTAATACTCCCCTGAAATCAAAGGTGATGGATTAGATGATTATCAATACAATTGTTGCCGATTATTTTCTTTTTCACTAAATGAGAAGAAGCAGACCATTGAATTTAGAGCTTAATCAACTCAACCAATGTTATATAGTTGAAATCACATGCAGATAACTAGGAAGCCTAGGATTCTATTAGAAACTCAATATGGACTTAGCTCTTTACAATAATGTTTGGTGAAGGCCAGTTTACATCATATGTATTTCTCGATTCTGGTCTGGGCTATGCAACTTTCTTTCAATTATTGGGTATTCTAGTTGTTGGTTGTCAATGCAACTTCATCCACTTGTTTTCAGTTTTCACTTGGGGACATTTTCATGCACATTTAAGGTAATTGGCCCTTAATTCCATATCACGGATTATTTCATAATTTTCTCTCTCTTACTAAGCCCTTTATGATTGGTGAAAATTCTAGTTTTGATCTCCTTTCATAAAAAAGTTCTCCAGTCCGCAATGCAGATGCTTTATCATCTGTTGTACATCTACTGTTCTTGATTTGCGATGTCTATGTGACTTTGTTTTTCTCTGCTATCTTTGAGAGACTCCTGAAGTAATTTTCTCGTCTTCTTATATAACAGCTTTTCTTATCTACATTCATTTCTATTCTCTAGGCTATTCCTCCAGTCACTAGAATGGCGCTCGGACACGGTACTTGGATTACCATTTTGTGCAGAAAACTGAAGGATTGGTGGCATTGGGTAAGTTAAGTACTAGACCTGAACAGATTTTTGACGAATGACTTAATAAAGCCCAGCTTTCTAATGATACCAGTCGGATTTCCTTGGTTTGGTGTTTCATTGCAGGTTGCGGAGGGGGACCTACCTATTTTTGCATCACATGGGTGAGTAGATGCACATCTTGAGAAAATATTCGTGTTTATTCTTGGGTTTTGGGAGCGAGTTTGTCCATTTACCTGAGTTTGAGTGATATTATTATAGGGCCGAAATTGAAGCATACAACGCACTTGATCCTGGGGTTCGCGTGATGATTCTGAAAGCATTATGTGATATTCGTGTTGAGGTATCTACTTTTTTGAATCATATTTGCTTACCTTTTAAAATAATGTGTATGCAACTTAAAAGTTTCTTTAGAATCTTGTGGCATAGATTAATTGAGTGTTTGCGGCATTATTAATACCAGTAATTTAAAGTTCAACTATTTAGCATTCGTGATGCTAGGGAAAGCTATTGACAACATTACAAATTAAGAAGCATGGACATATATATGTGACATGAACACGCCAATGCATGATATTTTTAAAAGAATAGGACAGGCATGTCAATTTAAATTATTTAAAGTTGTATCATTTCCTTTATACTTCCTTATTTTTCGATAAAATGAATACAGTTTTTAGCTTTGATTTTTGCTTATGAAATCTTTTGAACGAGAAGTGACTTTTGTTGTATTAAAATAACTCTAGGTCAAACTTTATATTACTAAGGCTAGAGAGAGAAAAATGCATATGGTAAATGAAAAAAATGACATGAAGCTCGTAGAAATGTTCTCACATTACTGAGACTTTTTTACATAAAATTTCTACAATTAAAAATTTCTTAATTTTTTATTCCAATATTTACAAAATGGCTTACAATGTTCTTGATACGTTGAGGACATGTTCCACGTGTGTTAAAACTATAGAAAACACAAGTGTATATGATGCGTGCCCAAGGTGTGTTTAGGAATTGTCCCTCAAGTGTCGTAAATTTAAAAAATAGGACACCCATTTGGCGTGTCGGACATGTGTCGTGGAGTGTCCAAGTAGTGTTAATGTGCCATCCTAGATTGCAAAGGTATAAAGCTCACAAGTTATATTATGAAATTTTGGGAGGTTTAGACCTTGTTTGATCCCCATCGTTTTCAAAATACATTTTCTCTCATCTTTTTAATCACACATTCTTCAATAAAATAATATTACATGCAACCCAAAAACTTTTTCATCATTTCTAACCACACATTTTCCATCAATCTACTATTATAAAATTCATTTTACACAAAAAATGGGGTTCAAGCAGGCCCTTAATTGAACATATATTAAGTTGTATTTATAAGTCTTGATTTAATGTTGCAAATATCTGTGATGCTCGGATTCTCCATTACGGAAGAAGTACCCATGTCAACATGGATACGAGTGTGGGATTGGTCTTGGATCTTTTAAATCAATAGAGGATTTGGCAAGAGAGATGTTGCCGTGGGAGAAATATGGAAATATGCTGTGGAGAAGAGCTTACTTATGAGCTGTTGTAGTTGCAGGAAGAGAAAAGCCATTGTTGGCGCAAGTGAATGAAAACCCAAGTGCAAATAAAAATTGAATTTTAAAGAGACCTGCCCATTGTTGCAGGAAGAAAAATCCGTTGTTGGCGCTAGTGAATTAAACCCTAATTGCAAATAAAAATTGACTTTTAAAGAGACCTGCTCATTGTTCTTTAACTATTAAAAAGTGATTTTCAACTGGATTTTGTAAAAAGTATGCCTGTTATTGTTAAAGCAATAAATTAATTTTAAGGCATGAAACAAGCAATTTATAACGCATGAAAACCCAGACTATTTATAGCTACACTTACCTTATCTATATTCAATTAACAGAATTCAATCAACCAACTCAATATTAACCTGCTAAAATTTTATATTTTTTACAGTTTACAATTAATGTTTCCGTGTCTAAATTTTTTCACTTTTAGTTGTATCCTCATCCTAGGTTTAAGAAAATAAAAGGAGGATTGAATTCCTAGATATGTTCTTATATAGGATGTGTTCCCGAGTCCAAGCAACATAGGTTTTTAATTTTTTAGAAATAAAACTAATAAGGTATCTAGGGCGGTGCTATGGTGCGTGTTAGAGAGAGATGGATTTCTTTAGATACGTCAATATTATTATTATGTACACCGTATATGAATTAGCTATGGGTGTGAGAAAGTAGTTGAAGCTACAATGGATTATCTATTACTAAAAGCTTGCAAATAAGGTTTTTGCCTGATGTGTTTGTCTTCTCTCTTTATTCACAGGTGTGTGAAAGATAAATGAGGTTTCTTGGTGTAAATCATTCGTTGGTGACATTATTGTAGATTTGTAGTTAATGAGACTACAACAGGAATAAATATGAGTTAGAATTTTTGGAGTATTGTGGATCTAAAGGATATAGGTTAAGTAGAAAATAAGATAGAGTACATGAAAACAATGTGTAGAAGGGCTTCATTAGGTACCAAGGTGTAAGCTCAAGGCATTTTGGTATAAACTTCAAGACTAACCAATAAAATAATTCAAAAATATATAAAAAAAATGCTCATAATAACTACTGATCATTCTAAACTCCATAAAAATACATATTAACAAATTTAGAAGTCTAACTTGCAAACATACATAAAATTTCTAAATAAAGTAACAATTAGTAAGTTCTCAAATTAGTAATAAAATTGTAATCAACTGCTGGAAATAGAAACAATTTAGAAGCATCCTGTAACATACATATTTGATTCCCCTGTCACCCTTCCTGTCACTATTAGTTTCTTGTTATTCTTGTCAATATCTTCCACTTTCAATAGTATTATCCTTCCATTTTCTTCCATGTAAAGGTAGATAACAGAAAACAAAAAATCAAATGCATTATATTCTAAGCTAGAAAACTAGTCTAAAAAGCTAAGGTCAATAATAACATGTCTAGAAAAGGCAAGACAAACGGATGGACACCTTAGTTGTTCTGAGGCTTCACCTTGAAAAGAAAGTCTCTTAGTAAGTTGAGAAGTACGCTTCAGTTAGTAGATGCGTAAGCCTTACAAATGGCATTTAATGAAATCCTCAATTGAGACAGGATTCAAGACATAAACCTAGAACAGCTTTTTAAACAGAGGTTGGAATTTTGTTTTAGTCATAGTAGAAATAGGGATCATAACATAGTTACTATAGAAGAGCTACAAGGATTATAAATTACAGGAAGATACAATCATAAAGGCAATCTCCACACGACAGTTATTAGACAAGCTATGATTTATACTAACGAGTGTTGTTTCGTTTGAGTGGAAAAACATACTAAATGGGGAAAATAGACCAAAATTTACAGTCTGATGTGGTTGCATGATTTGTCAAAGGATTGTATAAATTGATCAAAAGAAATGGTGAGAAATGATTCATGTTTCTTATCTCAAATTAGGAATTTAGTTTGGATATTTTCCTGTTGTTTTCAGGAGATCCAAGAGAGCTTAAATTTGTCGAGTATCTCTGAATAATGAACTCCTGGTACAGCCTGGCAATGGGTATTTATATGAATACGAAACTCGAATGCATCAAAATATGAAATTACTTTTGAAGATTTACTTAAAAGAATATATCCTAAAAGATTGCCATTGTGGATGCATCTTGGTAGTTTCTTATTAGTATACCTTCTTCTCTGTGATGCTTGACTGATTTGATGGTCTCATACTGCAGCAAGAAGATATTCGGAATTATATAGACAACTCAATAAAAAATGATGTCCACGTTTCAGCATTTCGCAAGGAACGCATCGGGGGTGATTCTCATGGAATCTCATATTGGTAATTTGCTTTCAGCAGCATGAAATGCTCAGTTGTCAGTGTTTGCATTTCCAGCGTTCTTTTTCCCTCCAGCATTATGAAGAATTTTTCTTGGTTTACATGATTAGTGAATTATATTTTCCTTTTTGTGCTCACACATTATATTATATATTCTGATGATAAAATGCTTAGTAAAATATTTGTTATCATGTAGGTATGAAGATGATCCTATCATAGGTCATCGATTGTATCGGGAAATTAGAAAGGTTGAGGTAAAGAAAGGAAAAGGAAAGAATGTGCCTCCCGCTCCTCTTTCATCTTACCAGTGGGAATCAGTTGCTACTAATTTTGATGAATTCCAAACTGTTTCAGTAAGTCGTAGTCCTGTTTGATTTTTCATGTCACCATTTAGTGCTTCTTAAGTGAATGCCAAATGCTCGTTTTATTTTTAATTTCAACTTTTTTTTAATAATTAGAATTGAATTCCCCAAATGGATTCTCCACCGCAGTCCCCCCCTTTTTCTCTCACTTGATTACCCAAGAGATAGGTACCTTAGGTATTAGCTTCTATTACTCAACAAGTTGCTTTCCATTGAGTAAGCAGAGAATTATGTGAAGCAGACATGGCCTTTTCACTCCATTGATGTCTATGAACATTATCGAGATGTTTCTCAGTATAAGCAGATAAAAAAGTGCTGAGCAAGTTTAGGAAACCTAACCAGGTAATCATCGCTAGAAATGTATAATAATGACCTGTGGAAGCATATGGCATATTGTAGATTGTTCATATTTGAATAAATGACATAAATGCATTAATTCATATTTGATTTTTTTCCCTATTCAAGTTACAAAGTCAAATCATCTTACTAAAAGGGAATTAGTAATATTTTATTGATCCTGAGTTACATTGGCAAAAAACCCACATGAAATGATTGTCTTGATGCCCTCATAACAGTATTAAAATGCGAAAAGGCTATGATGTGTTATAACAAATGAGTAAGGAGAACAAAGATCTGAAGTTCTAAAGGTTGATTGGAAGCTATTTGGTGCTATAAAAACTACCAAGAGAAGTAAAAAAGTGAAATTAGCACATAAGAAGTAAATTCATTTCATATAATACAACATGTTTTTGTTTCGGATTACAAACATGTTTGTCTTGTAAGTATTTGGATTTAGGGAACAAAATCAGCGTAGAATTTAGACCAGTGAGAGAATTGAAGGATGTGAAGATCTAAAAGTGAGCAAGCACAATGGAGGCAAATAGCAGCTGTAGAAAAAAGACCACAATCAATAGTGACTGTAAATAGTATTTCAAGAAAGAAGGATGAACAGCATAGTCTAATCAGGAAAGTGACGTTGAGATAAAACTGGAGGAGAAGAAATTTGTCAATCGGAGGAGAACATGATGGGATCAAGATCCTAGTTAAGTGGCTTGGAAATGAAGAGAAGATGGAAAAATCACCGTTCTTAACAACTTTTTTTTCCTATGAAATAATTTGAGCCTCCATTGTTTACTTATTTTCTTGTAGACACTCTCAGATGTGCAGAGAAAAGCCTCAAGTACTAGTTATTTTTATTTACAACAAACAATCTATGTCTCAAAAGCATTATGCGAATATGCATGATTAACAATGAAATATTGCATTGGGCCTTCAGAATGTTTCTTTTGTATAGGTATTTAATGTGCATGAATTGTGCCTTTTTAGTGAGGTGCACCTCATTCTATGAGACTTGTTCCTTACACTTGATGGTCTTAGAACGCTTTACATGCTTACAGCCAAGCTTGGACTAGGAGTTCGCATTTTCGTTTGACGTTCCATGTCTTTCCTTCTGAATTTTACACCTATTTTTCAGGATAAGCTCTTTTCAAGCAAAAATAGAACAGAGATTTCAGTTGGGAAGAAATTGAAAAATGACATGCTTCCTGAAATACTGAAGGTCCATAAGGTGATCTCTTATATCTTGATTGGAAGATGATTTTTTTCCTTGTTTGATCTTTTGGATGTTATACGTATCATATGACAAAATTGAAACCCATCCAATACAGTCTGATCATTCTCCTTTGATTGGAAGAGTTATTATCTCTTTGGTCTTATCCGCATTAAGATGTGCTCATTGCACAGAGGAAAGAGAATCTGTTGAAGAAACAAAACAGGCAAGCTCTTATGCTGGATAATATGATAAACATGAATGGTTTTGCTGCTGGACGCTCTCTCCGCGATAGAAAACCTGTCACTTATACTTTTGGTAAGAGTATTGTATTTATCTCTTTACATAATTGTCTCCGTCTATATGTAAGTGGTACTAGCTCCACTAAATTTGAAAGCTTTCCTCTATAACGTATTACTATTTGCTTCTTCTTTCATTAGCTAATTTTCTAATTTTGGACCTTGAGGGATCATGCAATTATTTATTAGCATCTTTTGTAAATCTGGAACTGTAGGGCTTAACTAGTTTTCAAGGCGCCATTTTTTTGCAGCTTGTTGGAAATGATAGTGATTAGGGATTGAGCCTCTAATATATTTGATCATTCGTTTGTCGGCCTCATCCCATGGAAAAATGAAAGCCTATAGGCCATAAGCTTCAAAAAAGACTTAAGTAGATAGCAGCTCATAAGTAACATAGAGTCCGTCCCGCAAATGTAGATAATATTTGGGATATTTAGTTTAGCGTATCAGATATTTTTTTTATTGGTAAATGTAAAATTATATTGACCAAAACTCATGTACAAGTACTCCGAGCATACTTGGGCAAAACGAAATCAAAAGATGTATAAACGATAAGATCTAAAGACGTTCTAAAGACTCAAAATGGATCAAAACATGAAAATACAAAGAAAACATGACTTTGTATACATGCGTTTTAATACGACGGACCACACATTCGACATGAGGTGTAAGCATGTCAAAATGGAGAATATAAATCATCCCATAACAAGTGACTCATAACAAATCAAAATATTAGGATACAAAGTCAACATGACTTTGTATACATGTGTTTTAATCCGTCTCACTGTGCTATCGACGTGTGGTCTCAGATCTTCAAAAATCTTCGTATTTCTTGCCATCCAAAAGTAGTAGACGGTACTAGCAAGTGCAATCCTCTTGGCTTTGCTTTGCCAAGATGTCTCACGGGCCTCCTTTTTAATCCACTTCATTGCACTAGCTAAAGTAGACATTGGCCGTCGAAATCCCAGCCACTGTCAGACTGCCCCCACGTCGTCGTGCTGAATTGACAGGAGAAGAACAGGTGCTGGACGGACTCAGCTCTTTGTCCACAAAAAAACACAGCTTCCGTCTATTTCTAAGTGCTGTAATTTATCCTTGGTCAGTAGCCTTTACTGGGCGCCTAGCTAAAGAATAAAAAAGTGTTTTGGGGTGATGAAAGATTTCCAAACATCCACTGTCCAAAGTTTCACAATTCCTTTCGGCCAAAAGTAGTTATATGACCATGCAATAAGTAGACTGTCCCCACTATTGCAGCCTGAGCGCTGCCCAACAGAACCAAAGAGTGTCTTGTCATGTATGTTCCATTGGGATTTGGCTAGCAACACATTATTCCAACATTTAATGTCTCGAAATCTCAAACCTCCCTCCCTTTTGGGGAGACAAACATCCGCCCAAGCAACTAATGGTTTTTTTGGAGTTCCAAAGGAAGTTCCTACAAAATCGTATGATTTTGAACATAACTGCGGCCTGAATAGGAAAAATGGATAACCAAAAGTATTCCACTCCTTGTAAGACTGTCCTCACCAATTCGGCCCTTCCGGCATAGGACAGTGAAGTACGTGTCCATGCATTAATGTACGCTGCAATCTTATCCAAAAAAGGGACATAATGATTAACTTTCAAATTTTTCTGCCGCAAGTGGAATCCCCAAATATCTAAATGGCATAGTCCCCTTGGGCATTCAGACTCCTCCTTGAATTTCATCCAGATCCGCCCCTCTAATTCCAGCCGTGTATAGACTTGATTTGTTGAAGAGATACATACCAACACCCATCAGAAGAATTTCGCCTTAAATCCCAGTCCCTCCAAAACGGATTTTAGGAAGCTCAATCTATAGTCATATGCCTTCCTAAGATCAATTTTTAGCAAGCATCTAGGTGAAATTCTCTTCCTATTATATTGCCTCAATTATTCCTGTGCGAGGTGAACATTCTCAATCAAACTTCTGCCCCTCACAAATGCAGCCTGTGACTGATCTATGATGGAATCCATTACCGGTGCCAATCTGTTAGATAAGATCTTTGTGAGCCCCTTATAAATCACATTGCTACATGAGATAGGCCTCTTATCACCCACAGTGGATGCGTGGCTTCCTTTAGGAATCAAGGCTATGACGTTGTGATTAATCTGCCTAAGTAGCGAGCTGGACTCAAAAAATCCAGCAATAGCTTCCAAAAAAAGACCCACCAACTGTATTCCATGCTTTATTAAAGAAACACGACGTGTAGCCATCCAGACCCGGCAATTTATCCTCTCCAATATCAAATAATGCCGCCTTAATTTCATGTTCGGTAATGTCCATGCTAAGAGCATTAGCGTGATCCAAAGAAAGTAGCGGCCCCTCTCCGAATACGTTAGGATCAATGGGTTCACAAGCAATATCCGTTCCCACAAATTCATTAGCTACTTGTTCTTGTGAATTCATGGGGTGTCTGTCCTCCTTAATGACCGCCGCAATGTAATTCCGTTTCGTGTTTCTCTTCACCATGGAGTGGAAAAATTTTGTACATTTATCGGTCTTCTTCAAGTATTCACATTTAGCTTGTTGGTAGTAGAATCTTCTTTCCGTTTTTCAAATATTCACGGTTTTTTCGTCAACTGTGCAACCATACTTTGCAATTCAACATTATAAGGCTGCTCTTGCAGCTCCAATTGGGCAACCTTAAGGTCAGTTTTCACCTTCTCAGGCCTAGCCGTATTATGTGCGAAGTCCCTTCGATTGAGCTCCTTCAAAACTCCCTTCAACCTTTGAAGTTTCTTGCAAAGAATGTACTGTTTAGTGCCATGAACCTGCTGATCCCAGTTAGTAGCAACCTGATTTTGAAATTCTGAGTGATCTGCCCACATGTTTAAAAATTTGAAGTGCTTGCCTTTGACCACATCTTGTTGGAAAAGTGACACAATGCAAGGCGAGTGATCAAACAAGAAATCCGTTTGGATCCCCACAACTCCTAATTATAATATTTGTTTCCTGCTAAAGATTTTTAGCTTCAAATAAAATGGTTATATATATGTATTGGGCATTTTCTGATTGATCCTTGCACGACTTAATCAATCGCTCTAATTTGTTTCCAAATTAAGGTGAATTATTCGACATCTGATTATCATGTTATGATGACGATTTTGCAGATGATTATGATCGATCTATTAATGAGGCCATCGAAGTCACCAAGTATGAGTCTTACACCTAGATATTCTTTGACACTTTCATAGGGCATTTATTCACGAACAAGTTCTTTCTCTTAAAATCTCGCCTTTGCAGTACAATCTCTCTTTCTCCATTTTATCCTTTTTTCCATGCGTGGGTGCTGACAGCTATAGGTTTTGTTCTTACATATCTATTCGTTTGCTCTCACATCAGGAAGAAAGAATTATCCCCAAAACATATTCTTAGGGGAGATTCTCGTGTGGAAAACAAAGTTTCAACAAATGGAAGATTGGGTGATCCTCCACAATATTCTCAGCACGAGTTCAGTGCACTGTCTCCAAAATCGCCTGATGATGAATATTCTGATGATCACCAAGCTGTGAAACTGGAACGGGGGTACTCCATTAGTCTCTCAATATTATTTTTTCATTCTCCTTCATTGATCCATAACCAACAGATTTTTCATGAACTGTAGCAATCGTCAAAGGCAGAGGCCACAGCGGTATTCCACAGAAGAGTTCGTGAAAGCTGTCTCGTATAAAGAGGCTGACTTTGACACTGATGATGACGATGTAGTTGGTGAAGTTGTGTACGATGAAGGATATCTAAGGGGACGAAAGAAGGGGAGGAAAATGTCGAGTAGCTCAGAAGGAGACGAAGAGTATCACTGGGACCAAGAAAATCCTGAAGAGGAGGAGGAGGAAGAAGATACGTTAAGTACAAGTGAGGAGAGTTATGGTCCCCGCAGATACAATACATTGCCAAGCCGTACTAGGAGGGAAACTAAATTGAGGCCAGTTGGTGAGCTCCAGTCAGGTCTTAGACGCAGTAATCGAGCAACCAGAAATCATATCAATTATAAGCAGTATGAGATGTCCGAATCGGAAACCGAATCAATGAAACCTGAGAAGTCAACTGCTTTAGATGAGCACTCTAATGAAAGGGATAATGCAGAGTTTTCAATGGGAAGTCAAGATTCTGATGAAACCAGTGACAAGCAGGAGATGCATATCAATCAGCCTATTGAAGAGCATCCTGAGGTGGGCAATAAAGAGGAAACACATCCACCAGAGGAATCAGATAGCGCTGGTGAAAACGAAGTTGAAGGTGCAAGGGAAAGGCGTCTTCTGGATCTAAATGAACTTGCTCCGGGTTCT
>CAIGRN010103512.1:0-33848 GCA_903798345.1 Fraxinus anomala | reverse complement strand
AAAACGTCTTCTTCTCTTTCCCAAGTAGCCCCATCCTTACCATGTTTACCCCCACTGGATTTTGACTAGTAGAACCTTTCGATTCCTCATAACATGGTCCTTTCTCTCTAGAACCATTGCACGGGCTTCTTCATACGTCATATCACTCTGGACATCCAGCAATTGAACATTCACCACATGGCTAGGATTTGGGATATATTTTCTCAACATAGAAACGTGAAATACGTTGTGCACTAATGATAGTTCGAGTGGCAATGCTAAACGATATGCCACATTCCCAATTTTTTCAAGAATCTCATATGAACCGATAAATCTAGGACTCAATTTTCATTTCTTTCCAAATCATAGTATTCCCTTTATTAGCACCACTTTGAGAAATATTTTCTCTCAAACCTCAAAGTCAACTATTTTCTTCTTTTGTCGTATAGCTCTTCTGGCGATATTGGGCAGTCTTGATTCTTGATCTAATTTTATATATAGCCTCTACAGTCTTTTCAACCAATTCTAGACCCAAAACTCTCATTTCACCAACTTCATCCATGTATAATGGCGAACGACATCGTCGACCATACAAAGCCTCATACAGTGCCATGCCAATATTGGTCTGAAAGCTATTGTTGTATGCAAATTCAACTAACGGCAAATGATCTTCTCACTTACCACCTAAATCTAGGACACAAACTGTCAACATATCTTCAAGAACTTGGATAGTTCGTTCAAATTGTCTGTCTGAGGATAATATGCAGTACTAAATGTTAACTTAGTACCCACAGCTTTTTGAAGGCTTATCCAAAACATCGAAGTAAACCTCGGGTCTCTGTCCAATACGATAAAAACTAGAACACCATGAAGCCGCATAATCTCTTACATAAATCTGTGCAAACTGTTCTGAGCTATACTTTGTCCGAACTGGCAAGAAATGAGCAGATTTTGTCATTCAATCTACGATCATCCAGATTGCATCATGACCTTTCACTGATCTAGGAAAACCAACAACAAAATACATTGCAATCTTCTCCCATCTCCATTCAAGTATGTCCATGGGTTCAACGGCCCTAATGACCTCTGATGTTTAGCATTCATCTGTTGATAAATCATGCATTTAGACACAAAGTGAGCTATCTTCTCCTTCATATTTCTCCACCAAAATGTGTCACATAAATCATTATACATTTTAGTCCCGCCTAGGTGTGCGACGTAAGGAGCAAAATGAGTTTCATTCATAATCTCATTCCTCAATACCTTATCCTTTGGCACGCACGGTTGGCCTTAAACATTAGGGTTTATCTTTGGCTATTTCAAATCCTTTCCTCTTCTAAGACCCTACATAAGCTCTAATCTTTTTCGAAAATGGGTCATATTTCTGAGCGGCTACTATTCAGTCCCTGAGTGTCGGTTTCATAGTAAAACTTGCTAACATTGCTAATGTCCTTACTGGTGACGTTAATACTTCAATTCTCAGGTTCTCAAAATCTCTAATTAAATGATATTGTTTTGTACATAGTGCTGACAAATTTTCCATGTTCTTTCTACTAAATGCATCAGCGACTACATTAGCCTTACCTGGATGGTACAAGATAGTTCAATTATAATCTTTCACTAATTCTAACCACAGTCGCTGTCTCATATTCAACTCCTTCGAAGTGAAGAAGTATTTGAGACTCTTGTGATCGGTGTCGATCTGACACTTGCTCCCGTATAGATAGTGGCACCAAATTTTTAAGGCATGTACTACTGCTGTTAGTTCGAGATCATGTGTAGGGTAATTCTGTTCATATTNTCGAAGTGAAGAAGTATTTGAGACTCTTGTGATCGGTGTCGATCTGACACTTGCTCCCGTATAGATAGTGGCACCAAATTTTTAAGGCATGTACTACTGCTGTTAGTTCGAGATCATGTGTAGGGTAATTCTGTTCATATTGTTTCAATTGCCTCGAAGCATAAGCTATCACTTTCCCATGTTAAATCAAAACGCATCCTAAACCAAGCTTGGATGCATCACTGTAAATCACAAAACCTTCTGAACCATCAGGGATAGTCAACACTAGTTCAAATAAGAGCCTGTCATTTAACTCTTGAATACTCTGCTCGCATTTCTCCGACCATAATAACTTAATACCCTTACCAGTCAACTATGTCATAGGACTCGTTATCTTGGAAAATCATTCTATAAATCACTGTAACAGCTAAACCTAGAAAACTCCTCACTTCTCCAACATTTGTAGGTTTCGGCCATTAGCCACACCCTTGCTGTTCCTTTCTTCTTTTGCTCAGGTTACTTAATCAATGGTCATGAAGAAGCCACATGGCCAAATTGGCTACACTTATAACAAACACACTTTCTATACAGACATTCTCCTCTGTGAAACTTGTTACACTTAGGACATTGGGATAAAGGATTGTTTGGCAAACCCACATGTGTTTGCTTTTTAAATAGTCCGGTATTTTTATTCTTATCCTAACACTTTCTTTTTCTGAAGACATTACGATGTCCCTGATTTATCAACTTCACCCTTGAGTAGGTCACTGTTTGAGCTTTATTTACCACTACCTGAAAAGTGGTAAAATCGTGTGAACTCACAATCTGCCTGATCTTTGGGCGCATGCCCCTCTCGTAACATTTTGCCTTCATAAGCTCTGTATTTACAAGGTATGGAGTATATCGAGATAATTCCTCAAACTTACTCTCATACTCAGAAATTTTCATATCTCTCTATACCAATCTTAAGAATGATGTCTCCTTATAGTCTCGCAGAGCTTGTGGGAAATGCTTTTCTGTTAGCTCCAACTTGAACTGAGTCTAAGTTAGATTACGTTATTCTTCTTCTGTACGAGTGCATGATGAGGATTCCCACCAATGGCTTGTTTTTCCAATTAGCATAAATTCGGCACATAATACTTTTTGATTTTCTGGACAAGAGATATCTCGAAAGATCTTCTCAACAGTACACAACCACTCCTCAGCTGCCAGAGGGTCTTTCCCTACATCAAAAGTAGGGGGTCGATATCTTTGAAATTGTTCTATCGTTTGAATAAGTGGTGAACTCATAGAGCATAAGGCATTGGAAGTGTAGCCTGAGCAGCTAAGGCCTGGTTCAACTTATCAATTTTCCGCCTTAACTTCCTAATTGTTCTCACTTGCGCCATATTTCTAATACCAAGATAATTACAATCTCATTTAGAGGCGTTAATGATACTTGCACAAAATAGGAAAAGATTTTCAGTTTGACATATTTTATTGTTATCTCAAAAAATCCTTCAAGAGGAATACAAAATAATAAAAGAGAGTTTGGCTAATCAACAGAAAAACAAAAGGAATCCTACTAGACATCGTCAACAATTAAGCCTAATAAAATCTACTAAAAATTCTAATCCATCCTCCATGAATTCTGGGTTTCTTAAAACGTTGCGCCTCATCATCTGAGATAGGTGGAGGTGCATCTCACAAATGTGCATCTCAGTAGGTACACAATCGCTCTTGGGGATTGTAAGTCAGGCCAGTTCCTACTGCTCAATCAGCTCTACTAAGAAGGCCTCATAGTCAATCTCCCGATCCAAGGTAGGTACAGCAACTCCCCATAATTAATACTAAATTGATTCAGCCATCTCTAGCCACTCTTCTGGTAAGGTATCAATAAGAAAAATGGTGGCCTAACGACCAGTGACCATATGGCCTAGTTCGTCACCTCCCTCCACTTTACTAACATCTCCCAAATGTGTTGGCCCATATTGTTTACTCTTCATCTGCCTCACGATCTCATATCGACGAGACATCAATGAACTCATCTTACTACAAGTTTTCTTAGTCCATACCATCTGTGTCATACAAATTATTCAAAGCCCAATTAGTAGGTATCTAATAAGTTTTAGTTAATTCTCGAGAACTTAAATAATCATTTAATTTGGTCCCGTTCGCAAAATACTTAGTACAATAATGATTATCCACAAAAGTATTCAAATTCAAACATATAATGATCCTCATACATACAAATCAAATGTTGTATCTAGAATAAACTTTCGCATACTCATCACATAGATACAAGCATATTTATACCTCTTTACCTCAAAATCGGCATAGCGCAGTTATGGCAAGCAAAGTACTCGGAATACTCCTTAAAAAAATTTGATCGACGTTATATGTTACACAAAACACCTAAGATTTGGTTTCTAATGCAAGTCTACATAAAATAAACCAAAGCTCTAATACCAAGTTGTAACACCGCAAATTCTTGGAACTCAAAGCATTAAAAAAATAAAGTCTTAGTTTGAGCTCTTTAATGTTAACCAAAATAAATTGTCAATAAGAAAAATTTTGGAGTTCGAGATAAAAAAAATAACGGGAGATATCTATCCATGTAGAATTAAACAATTATGGTGTAATTTGATTTTGGAAAAAAATTGGATTAAATTCAGCAAATACCGATTTTGCAACAGCGAAAAGAAAAATATGCTTGCCCTACCAAACGTTAACTAAAATTTATGAAATTTTAATAGAGACTATAAAATTCATATACAGTAACACATAAAAAATTTGGGTCTCACCGATAATTTTTGAAGCACAAAAATATTTTTTAACTATGCTCGATAGTATTTTCGAAACTGATCCAACGCAGTCTACTAAATTGGACATAACTTTTCTGTATGTAATATTTGAAGGTAATTCCAAAGATCACCATTACAAGACTTGTAAACCTTTCATACCCCACTAATTTTACTCTAAAACATGTGTTGTAGCCCAAGTTATACCATTTTTAAGTAGGATGACAGAATGTGAAAATTCAATTCAGTAATAATTAAACTTCATGCATACAAATCTAACATTTCTAAATTTATGGTTGACGTGCAATGTATATAAAAACTAGACGACATAAGCATTTAAACATTTTTAAAAGTGTAATCTAAGGGTTCATAAAAGATTTACATAACTGAAAATTTCACTAGAAAGTTAAAGAACATTTTAAATCGCCGACTACTTGCCACTATGTCAAACTACTGCCATACCTTGAATTAACCTGTAAATTTTAGTAAGGGTGTGTACCACAATTAATACTCGTGGAAACACTTATATAATCTAGAAATGTAAACTTTGATTATTTATGTCACGGTCAATTTTGCAAAGCGAACCGATAATCAGGTAGTCAGCTTACTCTCAAGTTTTGATAACCCCTTTCAAGTAATAAAAATCATATCTTCATCTTTTATTTGAACCGCCAAATGATACTTCCATTTTCTCATGAGTAACACAATAACACATTTAATGCAAATCGAAAACAAATAATTTTTACTTCATTTACAACAGTGCCAAAAGCACTCTACCTTAAATGCTTGGAGTTTGAATACCCTTTTGTGTTCAATTTGTAACAAAATGCAACGTGATCCTAAAGTCCTTCAATAAATTTTCAAATTCCAATGTGTTGGATAAATGGTGAGTGAAGTTTATGTGTTTGGAATTGTGGGTTGAGATATAAACTTGCTATATATTTTTGAAAGAGATAATATCTTCAATTTAATGATAATGGACGGTTGGTTGCAGTTGATCATATAGGAGTTCAAATGATAAGTGGGAGTGCACTTAGTGGGTAGATTGTCATTGATCAAATCGGAGTTAAAATGGTAAGTGGGGGTAGGGAGTGCACTTAGTGGGTAGTATAATTAAATAGGATGTTTATAGTGGAGAAAAGAATCACATTTGAGGATTTTAAAATGTTGAAAATTGGAGCCAAACGTTTAAAGGTTATTTAACATATACAATAATGAGATCAAATTTTAAATTTTGAAGGACTTAACATAGGTAGCAATTAATATATAATATGTCGCCACGAATAACGCGACCAAATCAAAATAAAAAATAAATTTATCGTTTACAAGAATCTTCGATACCTTACAAAATTCTAAGACACGTGCACACAACTTTACTATCGTGATAAAAATAATAATTAATTTGAAATCTTAGGAAGTGTCGTAGCGATGTAGTAGCGTAACGCACATCATTTTCGAGTTCCATAAGAATTTTTTTTTAAAAGCGAAACGCCAGATTTTCTCGTTCGCAGGTAATATCATGTACTTACTTCCTCCAGATTTTCAGCAACTCCAACATTATGCAATTCGCTTTTCTCGTTGAATTTTTTCATTATTTCCTCCATCAAGCTTGATATCGATGCAGTCATAGATTCTGACAAAAAGTTCATGTCTGACTTGATCTCCAGCAAGTCAGAATTGATATAACCATGCATTCGGAAAAAAAAAAAAACAATTCATCTTATGATTCATTTTCGCTTTAAATGATGATATATGTGACTTGACATCCTCGAGTTGCATATACAGCTCTTTATTCTTCTATTGGAGTTCATAGATTTGCTCACTAAACTCTTTTTTCAAACCTTCCAACACTTGTGAAATGTGAACGTAGATCAATAACATGTAGAATGTAAAATGTGACATAAATTATTGATATGTGCACACTGACATGTGACCTATGACAACTATAAGAATGCAAAATGTGAACTTAAATTAATGACATATGACCTTTGCATATTGACCTATGACTTTGAATCAAAATGCAGATTGAAATGTGAATCCTGAACTTGAATCAAAACTCTCAGATAAATCAGTGAAATGTGAGTATGGATTATGTTTTATCATACAGAACAACAGTAACATTAAAATAATAACTTACATAATCTGATGGACGTCGAGTTGAAAGTGCTCATGGAATATCAGTTGATCGACCCGCATCTATCAAAGAATGAACGTGTGTTGCCTACGACACCATCAAAAAATGGACATATGTTACATGTGGCTCCATTGAAGAATGGACATTTTGCCTTCTTGGAGGTGGATCAACAAAATCGTCATCGTCTTCAATATCACTTGAATGTCCTAATCTTCCATCAGTAATCATTGAACTCGTGTACTAGATTTATGAATTAATGGTTGGATATTTGATCTTGTGCCTGCATGATCGGATTTCTTCAAATGCATTTCATGTGATAGATATGGTTGGATATGTGGAACACCACCCATATATGACCTTATCATCTCTAAGTCAGAAAGATCAATGTCATTTACTTTAAGCTGTTACAACGAAATAAATACACACTTATCAGCTACAATTTTATTTAATTAGACATTCAAATTCAATTACTGTGACCTAACACACAATGTATGTGACAAGATACATGAAAGAACACATTATGTATGATAATATTTATTCTGTGACTGCATAATGTGAATTGTGACTTATTTGTACGTCATCTGTGAACTGTGACCTGTGAATTATTCTGTGACCCGTGACTTATTCGGTGACCTATGACTGCATTTGTGATAAATGTAATAAAACACTTATATTAGGATTGGAGAAGACCTCTTCTTCGAGTTTAGCTGCAGATGGCTGCTTATCAGGCACAATTCGTGATACAAGAGAACCATAGATCCATTTAAGCTTGAAATAGTTTCATACAGCATACTTGGAAATGCAACTAGAAAGCATTTCAGACTATAGCGAGGATTTTTATGACTCAATCCCTCATTCAGAGAGGTTATAGACAGATCAAACAAGTATTTTCCCCCACGAAAACATCTCCATCACATTAAAAACTTTTACAAGGGCAAACAAATAATGTTCAACCACCTTCTTGTATGAAGTGGAGAACAAGTACAATGTTATCAAATACAGTATCTCAAGTCTCACTACATCGTAATCATCTTCATTTGAGACCAAAGAGTACGTCTCTAACGTCTTCGTTTGTAACTAATTTCAAATTACTAAAATGTGTTATTTATCCTATAAGGTATAGTTTGGAGTCTGCTCCTAATGTTATGGTCGATATATCTAATTCATGTAACTAAAAAGAATTTAGGCAACAAAAATTGCATATATCTATATGCAACCTTGAACCACATATCTAAGGGATTCAATTGCTTCATCTCTGTCATTAGAAAATAGTGTATCAGTTGAGGCTGAACAACAATTTCATAGCAGAATCTATCTTCATTCATCGTTGAATTTGGATGTAAAGTTGGACAGAACGTTAATGAAGCTAATTGGGCATTTGGCATTGGGCTAGTAAAATAGATAGTTTAAAATTTGTGAAAAATTAAGCCTGATTTATACCTAACCCATATCACAAATCATATTTTAAGTTTATTAATTCATAACTCAGGTGCTATTTAGTTAATTAATATATATTAAATAATATATTTCCTAAATATAACTACCGCCTATTTTAGAGAGAAAAACTTCCATATCAACTCAAAAAAAAAAAAACCCCACGACCGCCATTTACGTAAATTGGAGAGAGAAATACTCAAAGAGACCAACGATAAACTGCTTCTTCCATAATCTCACTATTTTCAACTCCGTAATTCCTCAAATTTCACTAATTCATACTTTGATAATATCTTTCCTCATATTACACTCACATTCCCATTTCTTCATCACACGGTTTTGTTTCGAGATTACGAAGAAAATTGAAAATGGTGTTAACAAGGAGTATTGACCCAAAATCTCGTTCTAAGCGTTGTGCGAAATCTGGAAGAAAATGAGGAAAAAAAAAAATAGCAAAGGTGCAGAAAGAATTTCGGGTAGAAACAAGTCTCAAACCCCCACCCCCGAAGCGAAAACCTAGTTCTAAAAAGGTAAATCAATTGTGTAGTCGTTTGAGTTTAGGGGCAAGTTGCATTTGAAATTAATTGGGTGTTTATGATTTGTATAGTATTAATTTTTCATCTATGTGACCAACTTTTTCTATTTGTGACCTGTCTTCTATTGCGAACTAACATTTTGTGACCTAATTTTTCTATTGCCGACTCACATTTCCTCAATGTTACATGACTGTATTATGTGTTCTGTGACATGTTTCGTGTTTGTGAATCTTGTAATGTTTGTGACCATTTTGATGTTTTGTGACTAGTCGTGTGTTTGTGACCTGTGCAGAGATTATGACCAATTTTGTGATTAGAAATACCCGCACAAATTTTTTGTGACCAATCTTGTGTTTGTAACTTGACTGCCTCTACCTAAGAAGCTCGGATATAGATACGTAATTCGAATATGATACAGTATGATTATGCCGATACGACTTTTTTTAAAAAAAATTAGGATGCGCCGATATGTTTTATAAAATTCAACATAATTTCATTAATATAAAAATACATTAATACATAAGCATGATTATAACAATCAAATCAAATAAAATACTAAAGCACCTTATTAGTAAGGTTTTACATATATTAAATCATTATCTATTTTCAACGATAGAATTAATTTAACACAATTTTACAAGTATTATTTAATATTAGTCACTCTCTATTTTTAATAATAAAAATATATTTGTTAACTATAATACGATGTCACATGTATTGAAAAATTAATAATATTGTACATTTCTAATAAAAAATTTAGTTGTTAATTTCAAAACTCTGATTACGTATTTTCAATAAATATTATTGATATTCAATAAATTAGTAAAACAATATAAAAAAATATGTATCGAAAATCATACAAAAATATAAAATAATTAAAAAAATACGTATCCGATACGTATGAAAAATTTTAAAAATATAAAAAAAAAGTATTTGGTACGTATCGGATGGTATCAGAGAACACCGAAACTTAGATATATATTGGATATGGGTACATAACGAAACGAATTTACAAGTAATCGATGCTTCTTAAACCTCTACAAATTATTTATGAACTTTTTGTGCATGTAACATGTACAGAGTATACGACCAATTTTGTGATTGTGCCCTGTTTCATTTAGTATGATATGTGTTTTGTAACCTGAATGCTTGTACCAAATAGACGATATTGATGTAGGTTTATTATTTTTTGTAATCTATTGTAAAAATGGCAATACATTATCCTAGAAGATTTATGGTTACTAGGAAAAATTACTACTAATGCAATGAAAAACGTTGTCCAATGATTTATGATGAACAAGACATATTCTGGTTGAAACCTATTTCTCATACTACATGGACTCTCATGAATTTGTTGTTCAACCTCAACTGATACACTAGTTTCTAACGAGGAAGGTGAAGCAACTGAATCCAAAAGAGATATGGTTCAAAGTCGCATATAGACATGCGATTTTCGTTGACTGGGTTCTATTTAGCTACGGAACTTAGATATATCGTTCAGGACATTAGGAGCAAACTTGAAAATATACCTTTTAGGATAAAGGTCACATATTTTGGTAATTTGAAATTAGTTACAAATAAAGATGTTAAAGATGTGTTTCTTGATCTAACAAACGAAGATGATTACGAGACTTTGGATACTGTATTTGATAAAATCATACTTATTCTCCATTTTATACAAGAAGGTAGTTGAACATTATTTGTTTGACCTTGTAAAAGATTTTAATGTGATGGAGATGTTTCTGTGGGAGAAAAATTTCTTTGATCTGTCTATAAACTCTCTGGAAAAGGGATTGGGTCATAAAAATCCTCACTACAAACTGAAAGGTTTTCTAGTTGCATTTCAAGTATGGCTGTATGAATCTATTCCAAACCTAAACGGATCCATGACCAATAGGATGCGGAGGAGGTGCCCTTTTATCATGAACTGAATGTCAAATAAGTAGCCATATGCAGCTAAACTCGAAGAAGTCTTTCGATCCTAATATAAGTGTTTTATTACATTTGTCACAGAATAAGTCACACGTCACAGAACAATTAATAGGGCATAGAATAAGACACAGATCATAGATGACATACAAATAAGTCACAATTCACATTATGCAGTCACAGGTCACACAATAAATATCATCATACAGTGTGTTCTTTTATATATCTGGTCACATACATGTGTAAGGTCACAGTAATTGAATTTCAATGTCTAATTCAATAAAATTGTAGCTGATAAGTATTTATTTATTTCGTTGTAACAGCTCGAAAAAACTGGAATCGATCTTTCTGACTTGGAGATAATGATGTCATATATGGGTTGTGTTCCTTATACCCAACCATATCTATCACAAGAAATGCATTTGAAGTAGTCTGGTCATGTAAGCACAAGTTCAAATATCCAACCATCAGTTCATAATGATTACTAATTGAAAATTAGAACATTCAAGTGACATTGAAGACGACGACGATTTTGTTGATCCACTTCCAACAAAGCAAAAGACTTCATTTTCTATCCATTCTCTGATAGAGCCACAGTTAACACATGTCTATTCTTCTATGGAGCCGCAGGTAGCACATGTTCATTCTTCGATGGATGAGGGTCTATCAACTAATATTCCTTCTCCACATGCAACACATTCAGCTGGGCACCCATCAGATGATGTAAGTTGTTATTTTAATGATAGTGTTGTTCTATATGGTAAAATATAATACATACTCATATTTCACTAATTTTTATCTGTGAAATGTGACTGCATTCTGATTCAAGGTCACAAGTCACAAATCAATATGAATTGGTCATAAATCAATGTGAATTGGTCATATGTCATTGATTTAGGCTCACATGTCAATGTGCACTAGTCACAAGTCATAATGTGACATAAGTCAATGTGCAATGGTCACATATCACTGATTTATGTCACATTTTACATTTCACATGTTACTGATCTATATTCACATTTCATAGCTGTTGGAAGATTGAAAAAGAAATTTATTGAGCAACTCAATAAACTCCAATCGAAGAATAAAGAGCTATTTATTCAACTCGATGATGTCAAGTCACATATATCATTTAAGGCGAAAACAAACCATAAGATAAATCGTATTTTTCGAATGCAAGGTGATATTAAGTCACTTGCTGGAGATAAAGTCTGACATGAACTTTTTGTCAGAATATGTGACTGCATTGATATCAGGCTCGATGGAGGAAATATTGAAAAAAATCAGCGAGAAAAGCGAATTGCATTAGTTACTGAAAATCAGGAAGAAGCAAGTACATGATATTACCATCATTTTTCATGATACGTAGTTAACATTTGACTTCATTTTTTTTTTTTTTTTCCCTTATATAGGGTAAAAATGTTCAGAAAACAATTGATAAGAAAGGAAAGGCTAGGAAAGGGTAAAATGTACCCTACTGACGATCATGAATACCCACGAAACACCATCATTTGATTTGGATGTTGGATCTACCCAACTCGCATCAAACTTAAGCAATCCGTCTGAGATGTGTAAATCCAAAGAAGTACAACGGGTGGGTACTGTAATAGCTGGTGTAGTGAGGGAAACGAAAATTGCACATGGAGATGTTAAAAATACAATTACATACACAAGTATCAATTGTATTAAAGGTTACAGATCACATACAGTGTTTAATATTACATTTTTTTGCAGGCATCACCCACTTCTGCACCAATATCTGGATTGTCAGCGAAGAGGGCTTCCAGACCGGCAAAGATATTACAATCTCCGTTTGTTGCTGATGAAGAGAAACAAAACAAGATCTCAAATAGTGTTTAATTTTTCAATATTACAATGGACATGCGAAAGATTCTGATGTGACTGCATCTCAGAATTGGTTTCATAGAGAATACAAACCAAAGAATAAGCACGTATGCATTGTATTTTGTGAACTATACTCTAGAACTAATTGTATCCAAATAATTTATTCGTCATTTTCATTTAGAGGAAAGTGTTTAACGATGCAAATGATGTTATTAGTCTACCTTTCTTAATTGGTTCGTTCCAAGTAAAAAATAAAGCATAGTGGCACGAGTTTGTATGTTCAAAGTCGTCGTTGAATAGTACGATAAGCACAGATTTCAAATCACAAGCACAGGTCAGAGATCTATGCACTAGGTCATAGGTCACATATCATATGCACAAGTCATAAATCATAGATACTTCATCACATGCCATTGTACACAAGTCACAGATCATGTGCACTAGGTCACAGGCCATAGGTCATAGATCATATGCACAAGTTGCTGATCATAGACACTTGGTCACCGGCCATTCTGTGTAGGTCACAGATCATATGCGGTGGTCATATATCATAGACGGTCACATATCAAAAGTTCATCAATGTTTAGTAAAGGGAGAAATGAGCAATTATGCTTTTGTGATTAGATTGGTTTTCAATGTGTTCAAAGCCATTGCTATTGTCATTGAAGAACAAGAGAACAAACCGTGAAAGCTGAAAACCACTTGATCAGTAGTTATAACTTCCATTCCCCAGCTTCGGTGAGCCTTGTGACAGTATATTTTTGTGATTAGATTGGTTTTCAATGTGTTCAAAGCCATTGCTATTGTCATTGACATTATCCCTAGCAGATTCTGATTGCGCTACTCCACTGCTCTATTTTGCCCTTCTCTCCATACAGATTTCCCTTACTGGACTCCTGTTTCTCCTTTCCCAAGGCTTCTGCTTCGTCCACCACTGCGACCTGGATTTATGCTTCTAGGACTGCATTTATCATGGTGTCGGTGGTCATTTCTTCTTCCAGAACCATGGCTACCACGTGAATGCTCCTCATAATCATGCGCGCGAGAACTACAGCTTCTGCTTCTACTATGGCAATGCCTCCGTCTACTCCTCCCAAATAACTTACTTCTTAGCTCTCTTCAACCAATAGACAAAAATAAATTGGCAACCTAATCCTAAAAGGTAAGAGAACACTTCAATTTCAAACTAACCTGCTTATCTTTTTCAGATGCATGAAATTGCAGTATCCACCTCGATTGCATTCATTTTCCTCGTACTGCCTAAAAGTGGCTTCATGAAGATCAATCACAAGGGAGAAGTCAACAAAAATGGGACGCCCTAAAAATTTCAATATTTATTCTGGTAAGCAAGAATGAAATCAAGCAGACAATAATAATTTAATGTAACTGTTTGCTCATGTTACAAAGAGATGAAAGTCAAACAGATAGAGTGAACCAGTTAATAAGTACGAAAGTGGACATTCGTTTGTATTTTCTTAAAAAATTAGGTCCTGCAACTTGTAAGAGCCTGCTCCTCTTTCACCAGTGCAATTCAATTTTAAACATCCTTCGACAAGCACGTCTAGTCACGAGTCAAGAACTTCTATATCTACATCTTCCATCAAATTAATTACATACAGCCGGAATGTTTTCTTAGCTAGCAAGATACATCCTGTCATTTCACTTTTTGATCAAATTACTCAGCATATATTACAAAATGTAGAGCTTGGAACATTGCTAGGTATATCGATTGGATATCAGGGATTGACAACAACCATGGAACACCCCTGTGCTCCATCCTCCATCCTCCTGCATCCCATCCCACCCCTTGAAAAATGAGAAGAAGATAATAATAATATTTTTGACCTTTTGTGGCTACGTATGGACAAAATGCTTTTGAAGGGTGATCTAGTTATAGATCAGATTATAATGCAGACAACGCCATTGCTTTTGCTTTATCCACAAATTAAAAGAATGCCACAAAGTCTTACACCTAAAAACCACTAAAATATCTCTTTGAGATAAATAATGTATAACACAATGAATAGAACTAGACTGGGTAAAACCTTCTCTGAAGTGGACTGGCAGCGTGGTCTTCCTCTCTAAATTGGACATAAAAATTAAAAACCATGAGATCAGCCTAGATATCGCAGATGTACAAGCCCTGAAGATCTCCATATTTGCTCAGCTCCTCAAACAAATCTTCACAGAAATCCTGTATGTTAAAAAATAACCATTCAATAAAGTAACTTTGAATTTTGAAAAGAAATACAGGATATTCAGCTGGCTCAATAAAAATATGATCCACGCGAGAAGACATTAACTTTTTTAATATACATGCTGTAAAACAGGAACTCGAGTCTCCTGCATTTTCAAACTTAAATTAGTTTTATCCCGAGAGTAAAATATGGACATCTCATCCCATAACATCTCTGCCTCCCTCCCCCCACAACCAAAATAAAAAAAGCAATAATCTAATTGAATTGTGCGGTTTGTCCACTAACAAAGCATTGCTCAGTCACCCAACAAAATCAGCCCAAAACTTCTCAAGTAGTCATATTAGTTAAAGAACACAAAAGAAACTATGCACTCACTAGTTACTCCTACGCCTCGAATATCTAATATCAACAGCTAGTTACTCTAGTGCAAATAAACTCTGCACAAAAAGCAACAAATCAGAGACGAAGACACATAAACCGTACAAATCAACTTCATTCAAAAGAACATCCTTGTAGACAGATGTATGAGCATCCACTACCTGTTTCCTGTTATGCCCAATTATATTCTTAGTTATTTACAATATTCTGAGAATACTCCTCCCAATCATGTTAATTTACTATAATCATAGTTTAAATGGGCTTAAGCAGATACATAAGCATTTTGAATAGAGGCATAATCCCCAAGACAAGCCGATAAAATGTTTAAAATAATATAAAAATAAAAAAAATGCTGCTAATAAATGATAAACCATCTTACAAAGTCCACAATAAAACAAATAATTTAGAAGTCCAACTTGCAATCAAATGCAAAATATTAATAAAGTATGAAATAAAAAATTCTAAGTTATTAATCACGAAACAAAACTAGGATAGGATCTTGAGGGAATCATCAACACCATCCTCCTTATCACTATTATTTTCTCCTCTCGCATCATCCCCCACTAGCTATTGTATATTCTCCTTCCTTTTCCCTTCGATGTAAATTTTTTTTTTTTTCCTTATAAAAAAGCTCGTATACCAAAAATGAGTGCGAGTGTTTAAGATACATGTCCATCAAGAAGAGGGCAAAACCCTAGAAAGTAAAACAGCAAAAGAAATCAATTTTATAAAAATATGGATGGTGCAGAAACACTGGTTATTATTGGGCATTAATCTTTGACAAGAAGTTCTAGTACTACGAACAGGATCTTTTATGCTATTAATTTGAAAAGGTTAAAAGTATTTTACACTGTAGCTAATCCAATATGCTTCATCTTCTCTAGTAAAAGAGATGTAAACATGCATGAACTAACAATATGTCAGATTCACATCCCGAAAGCAATAGCCTTTGCGAGCATAAATGGTAATGATCAGTAAACTCGTCAATATGTAAAACTTCTCATTGCAGCACAGAACATTAATTTATTACCTGTGCCACTTTTTGGCAATAAACTGCCAATGCTGAACTGCCAAAATGTAGTAATATCCCTCGACTACATTATAGCAACCGTAGGAAAATCCTTATCGGTGCTCCACTCATCCACTCCTTTAACACTCATCTTGGAGCAGACAATCTCGGCCTCTTTTGACTTTCCCTCCTCTCTGAGGCCTGAGATTAGCTGGTTACAAATGGAAATATTTGGTAGAAAACCATCTTTCAACATTTCTGTGTACCAAATGTATGCCCCATCAATATCCTTAAACTTGATATGTCCCTCAATCAGTATGTTAAAAGTGTCATCATTGGGAACCAATCCTTTTTCTTTCATGTCATCAAAAAGATCCTTTGCTTCCCCAAACTTTCTTTCTTTTAATCGCCCCGTAATCAAGCTATTATATGTCTTCTTGTTAGGGGTAAATCCCTGATTTAGCATCTCACTATGTAAGGAAAATGCCTTGTGAATATCTCCATGCACTACACAGCAATGAATGAGCTCATTATACACAATTCGATCTGGAGTGACGTTCATTTGGGCCATTTCTAGAATAATTTTCTCTACAAGATGTAGTCCTTCCCTTTTGCAAATGCTTGTTAGAGGATGATATGTGTTTAATGTAGGTTTTATGCCTGATGTTTTCATCTTCTCATACAACTCCAAACACTTCTCAGTTTCAGCTGCATTTGAGTACCCAATGATTAAGGAATTGTATGTGATGATGTCTGGACATAAACCTTTATTTGTAATCTGAAGGGCTAAGTCTTGAGCTTCCGCAACCTTACCCCTTCTGCAGAACCCATTAATGAGTATATTGTATGTCACAAGGGTAGGGGTTATATCACTTCTTAACATCTCCTCAAAACATTTAAAAGCATCTTTTATATTTCCTCTTATGCAATGACCATCTATAAGTATATTATATATCTGCACATTTGGCCAAATGCTTCTATTCAGCATATCCTTAAAAAGTACTTCAGCTTCAAGAAGTCGCCCATCCTTGCATAAACAATTTAATAGAGAACCATAGGATATGACATTAGGCTTCAACCCATTATTTTCCATTTCCTCAAGAATTTGTAAACACTTCTCAAACTGACAACTCCGGCCATAACCGTCAATTAGAATGTTATATGACTGCACACTTGGACAAATTCCCTTCTCCCCCATCTTCTTAAACCACTCGTTGGCATCGTCCATCTTACACAACTCACAGAACTTGTTGATTACCGAATTGAATGTGATGCAACTTGGTTTCACCCCAAAATTTTCCACTTCTTCTACAACAGAAAGCGCCTTGTCCATGTCACCCACTTTACAATATCCATTCACCATGGTGTTCAACATCACCTCCGTCAAAACAACCCCATTTTCCTTCAACTTCTGCAAAACCTCCTCAGCCTTATCCATATTCCCTACCTTGCAGAAGCCATTCAACAAAATGCTACAAGTGTACTCATTAATCCGCACCCCTTTCTTTACAGCCTCTTCATACAAAGCCATTGAAGCCTCTGCATTTCCAGATCGTGAATGCCCATCAAACAGTATACTATACGTGAACCCATCAGGCACAAACCCAATCAGCTCCATTTCCTCCATAATCTTATTTGCCTCCACCATCCTCCCCATTCTACAGACTCCACCAAGCAACGTATTATATGTTACAATATTGGGCTCCACAGTATCACTTTTCATCTTTTCCTTCAAATTAAATGCACAGTCTAAATCACCCATTTTACAATACCCATCTATAAGACTATTATAAGTAACTCTATTTGGCACCACTCTGCTCTTGAGCATTTCATCGAAGAGTTTCTTAGCCTCATAAACTCTCTTCACTTTGCATAATCCTCCAATCAAGACATTATATACAAATCCATTAGGATTCAAACCACATTTTTTCATCTGATTCATCAATTCCAAACCCCTTTTCAAATCCCCCAACTTCACGGAAGATTGTATAGCTTTCCCATAACTAAATTTATCTACCCAAATACCAGAATCCACAACATCAGCAAATATCTCGAGCGTCTTCTCAAATTGACTTGAACCCACCAAAGATTCCAGAAACAAATTAAAAGCGGAAAGGGAAGGAAAATTACCATCTTTCCGTATTAAATTGTAGAGTTGGGTGGCCTCATTGGGGAGCTTTGAATCAGCATAGACTGACAAAATAGTGTCATTGAAAACGGGTTTTGTGCTGGAGAATTGTGAGGATTGAGAGTAGAGAGAGTAGAGTTGTGAAACTGAATGCGAAGAAATTAGATTTTTGAGGTGCCTCTTTGCAGTCTCAGTCCGGTTCTGCTGGAGCAGTATCCGGATCTGTCGAATCTCCTCGTGCATTCCGGCCTGGGTTATCGGAGGGGCAGAGGTTAGGTTGTGTTTACTCTGCGTAGAGAGAAGATGGGAAATGAGAAAGTAAATACGGTTCAGGGAAATTACAGCGGTTAAGGTTAAATGGACATTAGTTAAAAGTTTATTTTTTTATTTTACTTCTAAAAAGTTTTGAAGATTCTTATGTTGTTTTTCTTTATCTTTCTATAATTTTTTTATTTTCTCAATATTTTTCCATACTTGAATTATGTGCAAAAATCAAGAAATTGATTTCGACTTCAATATTTTTGTATTTCAATGAAATATAAAACTAACTTATACGTCTATTTAATTTTTTAATTATTATTTGGAACTCGTTTAAAAAAAATTATAAATTTGAAACTACAGTTTAAATTAATTTTTTATTTTTTCTTCTTTTCATTTTGATTTATTTTAAAAGAATATATATTTATCATTTTACAATATTTTATTAAGAAAATGAAATAAAATAGTGTATTCTGCAAAGAAAATGTCAGGAGGGTTTTCCACCGAAATGAAAAGGATACATATGTATTCAACAATAAAGGCAAAGGTTATGAGTGTTATGTGTCAATTACCCAAAAATTAAGCACTTGTTTGATAAAGATGTTTAGAAATTACTAAATTTTAGTAGGTGTATCGTTAGAAAATTAAGAGAAATGATGAAAAAGCGTTAAAAATAATTTTTCGTGGAGAGTGTATGATTAAAAATAAGTATGAAAANGGATACGATAACATTATGGTGCATTAATGTCGAAGAAGGACGTGGCCCCGTGATTGGTGGGGGTAAGATGTGGGCCCTAGCAAAGTGGATAAACCCTTTCAGGAATTTATTGATATTTTATTAAGAATAAAACTTCTTGTACACTTTCAATGTTCCAACTAGTCTCCTATTGACCTAGCCCTTGAATTCCCTCAAAACTCGGTCTTTAATTACAAATATTTTTAATTTATTTGGCTTTCAACTTGGTCAAAGAGTCCCTTCATTTCATAACAATCTTGTGGAAGGAGCATGCAACTCTCTTAATTAGCCCATGTTTGGTGTCCATTATTTAAAAAAAAAATTTGCTATAGAATTATTTTTAATCACACAATAAAATATTTTACATGTAAATAAAAAAAAATTCCTACTTTTAACATACATTTTCCTAAAAATAATATTCAAAACTTTTTTCTTTTTCTTTTTTTTTTATTTTTAAATTGAAATAATGGACACTAAACATGGACAAAAGGAAACGAAAAAGTAAAAGGAAAATGCAAACGCTGTGATACGTGATGGTCCCACCTTGTCTTCAATCCCTGCCCCCACATTTCCCCTTATATGGAGGTTCTTGCATTATTCTTAAACATAACAATATTTCTAATTATTATTCTTTTAAGATTATCTACATCAAATTTGGTATAAAAATAATATTTTCTGATTTTCTCTCTAAATCTACATCAAATTTGGTGTAATTTGATGTAAACTCTCCATTGGTTATACCAAATTTGGTTTAATTTGATGTAAACGCGCCATTGGTTATACCAAATCTGCAATGATCTACATCAAATTTGATGTAATTTTACAAAAATCGTTAAACTAGAAATTATATTTAATTGACTAAAATACTCCATTTATTAATAAATTAAAAAGAATATTAAACATAATACCACAAATTATAAAAATTACATTGAACTATTTTAAATAATTATTACTTATTTTTTTAATTGATTAGAATTTAAAAATAAAAATTATCATCAAATTAAAATAATTATAAATTAATTGAAATCTACTAATATTAAAGAGGGACATAGATATAAAAAAAAAAAAAAAAATTGTAAAATGGAAAGAAGGACAAAATGTAATTATTGAAAATTATTATATTTGGTGTAAATGAATAACCCTATTCATTACACTATATTTTGCACTATATTTGACCTTCATTGGAGAGGGGTTTACACCAGATTTGACCCCTCATTTGAGTGGGCCTAAAAACCCCTTGTATAAATTGAGTAATGCAATTCAGCGACTATCGTAGTCTTATATAGCATATATTTAATTACTTAATTTTTAAATAATGCTCATTATGGATGATTAAGTGATTAAATATTTGCCATTTAGGGTAATCGCCCACTATGTGTGGTGTTACTCATATAAATCCTTATTGACTATTTTCATCGCTAAAACATGCATTTTAATTAATTGTAGTTGTCGTACATCTT
This sequence comes from Fraxinus anomala, assembly GCA_903798345.1. NCBI lineage: Eukaryota > Viridiplantae > Streptophyta > Magnoliopsida > Lamiales > Oleaceae > Fraxinus > Fraxinus anomala. Next base: position 13,264 of record CAIGRN010103512.1, on the reverse strand, counting down.
TGGCAATGAAGGAGCACTTTACGGGAACCACAGAACTCGAGTTGACTCTATGTCTATATGTGACTCACCCAAGTTAAAGCGAGTTAACTCAGTTGAGAAAGTTGAAGCTTCGATGATTCGAAGCTTTGAAGAAGAACTCCACACGAAAACATCGGCTCATCCCCACAAGAGGTTTTTCTAGAAGTTCTTCAGGTGTAATCGATGTCGTCGACGAGTCTCAATCGAACCTCGATCAGTTATTTGAAGCCTTAGACGATGAGCTCGGATTGCCACCTATGGTTCTCATATTCTAGGATGAACAAGCGAATGACAAGTCGTTGATTTACCGGTAGCCATTCATCATGACTCGATAGGGAGAATATGATTGGTTTTGAAAAAAGAGGTAATTACTTAGAACTCGTCGACGAGTTGTTAGATTATTCAGAATCGATTGATTTTTTGTGGTGGCCCGAGTCATTACAGTTTTGTAGAATTTGTAGTTTTTGGGCACATTTCAAGCTGTTATTCAGAAAAAAAAAATGCCGAAAAATCTGGAATTTTCTCATATATTTTTTATGTATTTATCTCAAGTTAATTTTATTTTTGATAATTATATTTTAATTTAGTGATTAGATAATAGTACATTAATTTTGTTTAGTCCTTGTTTGAGCTCCATTCTATCAGAACTCACATTTTGTTCAAACTTATACAAGTATGTTAATCCCGACTTAGGAAGATAAACTCTTCAAGACTCTAAATGTGACAAGAAAATTATGTGTGGAACCACTGGATCAGTTTCGCTTCTTCGTGAGATGTAGACGTAATATTGGTTAAATCGTGAACTTAAATGATAACACGTGTATGATAACAAAGTTCCAGTTGGAGAGTTTTTCATGTGCGCATGCAGTCGCGGTGGCTATGTGTAGAGGATTTCCACCCACACCTTATGAAATTATTATTATATGTCTGATTATTAGAAAGCAGCGTATGTCGAAATTATATTTTCTCTACCAAATAAAGTCGAGTAGGAAGTTTCTAACCACATTCTCCCACTTAATAATTTGTTGCCATCAGAAGTCGGACCACAAACTCCGAATGTAGACATACGTCTAAAATACCGTCTACAGAATAATTTTTCCGACCTCGTAAATGCGATAAATGTGGCGCAACAGGGCATATTTACCGATTTTGTAAAAATTGAATCTCACTACATAACAATTCGGCGAATGTGTAATTTGTATATTGTTTATAGTAATTTGTTTGTTGTTTAATCATTGTCGCCATTAAATATTTAATTAAATATTCAAATTATTTAAACTTACAATTACTTCCAATTGTTCATAATTAATCCTCAATTACCGTTTTATGTTACTAATTAGCTATAAAAAAGTTGCAATAAGGTCTCCATACTTTATTTTCCGTCATTTCACAATTGAATAATGTTCTAATGGGTTTTTAAACTTGCAATTGCTTCCAATTGTTCCTATTTAATCCCCGATCCCGTTTTATGTTCCCAATCAACTATTAAAAAGTTGTAATTAGATCCACATACTTTGTTTTCCATCATTTCACACTCGAATAACTCAGAATTACATATACAATTGCATTAAACCATAACTTACAATTAAATAAACAATTTTTACATTTTTAAAAAAACTAATACAAAATGAAATATATGACTCTCTCCTCCAATCCCTCCGTCATCCCCTCCGTCCAAATAACCACCAGTCCTCCATCATCCACTCCATTCGGAGAACAGTTATCCCTCCGGAATTGGAGTCTCCCATCCCTTTGTCACCCCCTCACTGGTTACAAATGAATAACTTGATTACAGTACAAAAAGATAATCAACAAATGAATAACTTAATTAAAATGAATTAATTAAAATATTACAGTACAAAACGATAATCAACAAAATATATTCAATTAACATATCTTATGTCAGGATGGACTAAGGCATCAGGTCGTCTTAGTGATTATGTATTGAGATTTTGAAAGTACATACAATATAAATTACAAATGTATCATACTCACGTCAGGATCGTCGACGAGAGCTGATAATTGTTTGGCAAGTGGCTTGTCTTGTACTCGCCAATGAAGTACTCGAAGGCAGCATGTCTCCCCTCTCCTCGTATACCAGCCAACCAATATGTGGACAGTCTCATACACTCATATATGCAACACTTAAAACTATTATATATAAACTTAATAAAAAAAAATTTAATGTTTGTTATGTTAAACATTTACCTGCAATGCCAAATGGCAAGTCATCCATCGTATTTTAGCTCGGGTTTATCCCCCTTGGACATCGAATACCCCCTCCTGAAGATGCTTAAAGTATTCTCAAAACATCTATGTCCCCATTGATAGTTGTTGAAAGTATCAATATCATCAACAACTTCCAAAAGAAGAATGTCAAACGATGTCTTTTTGTGATGACACCTTAGTACGCTCTCAAGGATAAGCATCAAGCTCAACTTCAATTTGTCTAACATATGGTCACATGCCTTGAATGCATCCCCTAACGATGTCGAGTTACTATCAATTATCCATGAAGATATTCATTGAGCAGCATATTGTTTCTCGCAATGCGTGTCCTCGCTGCCTGTTAGCTCGTACACTTCAATCCAATGATCAGGGTCAACTCAAATACAGAAAATGTAGCTACCTTACCCCCAATATCGAAATGAAGTGCAACACCATCAACTGACTTAAGCAGTGACATAGTAATGCATCGAGTAGCAGTCTAGAAAAATGTACATCATACAATGAATACAGGGGCCATAGACAAGAATTTTGTAACATGCATGCGTTCTCATCATCGAGCATCTCCAGTGCCATTGAAAAGCTGGCAAATTTAATGTTCGATGTTACTTTGTTGGGAATCTATCTCATCGCAGCGTCCAAATGGTACTCCATCATGTAAAATTTCAAATGTTAAAACCATGTGCAATATATAATGAAATAAAGTATAATCTCAGAAAATTAAACCAATTGAACTATAACTACTATACGCAAGAATTAACAGATGATGAAATAAAGGAAATGAAAATAAATAAAAATTAAACAACAAATTATACTATTAAAAAAAGAAATTGAAATAAATTGAAAATTGATTTAAAGTAAACAAGGAAATTAAATAACAAGGAAATTAACCAACAATTAAATTGAAGAAAAAAAGAAATTATTGAAAAATAGGAAATAGATTTCAAGGGAAAAAAAGTGAACTGGGCCGACTGGAAATCAGAGAATAATTAAACAGTAATTACAATTATGAAACATAGAAACGAAATTAAATTAAATAGATAAAATTAAATTAAAAAATGATAATATAAAAAAATCAACAAAATTAAAAATCCTACAAACAAAATTAAATTATAATTAATATTAAAAAATAAAAAATAGATAAAATCAAATTTAATTTTTAAAAATTATAAAAAACAAATTATGCCGTCGAAAAAAGAATTGAAAATATTAATTAAAAATTATACATTTTCAATTATAAAAAAAAAAAGAATGAAAATAAAAATTATACATAAATAAATTAAAAGAATGATTTAAAATTTAAAATAAATTATTTAACAAAGAAATTAAAAAGAGTTAAATTGAAGAAAAAACAAAAATTAAAAAAAGTGAAAATATATATTTTTTTTAAAATTGAGCCGAATCCAGACAGTGATTTGTATGACAAAGATCACCAGTTTTCAAAATGGTGATCTGCATCCCTAAAATCACCATCAAACTATCCATTTTCAATATATAAGTAATAGAAATAGTGATCTACAAATGAAAACAAACATATTTTTTTATTCAATTAATAGTAGATAAAAATTTCAAAGGTCACCTTCTTCAAAGAAATGGCGATCTCCGGTCTTGGTCGTCGATTTTCTCGACAGTGTGGGTCTTTGATTTTCTATTATCCAAATTTTCTCTCCTCAAAAGTATTATGGGATTCTCATTGTTTTAGAATCTTTTTAATATTTAAAAAAAAATGGGGAAAGGCCATTTTTCGGCCATCTTCCACTCTTTCCTCTGTTTTTGATCACATTGCACAATTGACTAATTCAAACATGAAAATCCAATATAAAAAAAATGAAGGAATAGTGGTAATTGGCCTTTTGACCTGGTAGAAAGTTTTTTTTTTCGTCCTTCGGCCAATTTTTTCTATTTAAAAAAAGCTTCAATTTTCTATTTTTTTTATACCCTTCATCCCTAAATAAAAACAAACGGCTCTCAAATTGAAATCAGTTAAGAAGCAGTCGTATCAGAAAAGCGGCGAAGGTCTTCTCAGTGAGAAACAACAATAACAAAGAAGGAAAACATCACACTCTAAGCACCAAGAGAGTCGGAACCGGTGAAAGCTCCAGACACCGATCTACAATCCCTGACACTGATATACCTATTGCTCTAAGGAAACAAACTCAGTCATGTACTCTTCACCTTATCTCAAAATTTGTAACTTACAAAACTTTATCTCCTGGATTTCAATCTTTTGTAGCTAACCTCGATAGTACAGATATTTTGAGAAATATCCAAGAGGCCTTGGAAATTCCCAGGTGGAAAAAAATCAATAATGGAAGAAATGAAAGCCATGGAGACAAATGACACTTGGGATGTGATGGAAGTACCAAAACGAAATAGACCCGTTGGGTGCAAATGAGTGTTTAATGTGAAGTATAACTCAGATGGGACAATAGAAAGATACAATGCTCGTTTGGTCGTGAAAGGATACACTCAAATCTATGGCATAGATTACATAGAAACATTCGCACCAGTTGTAAAACTGAATATGATTCAGGTCCTTCCATCACTAGCAGCAAACTTGGATTGGCCACTCAAACAGCTTGATTTTAAAAATGCATTCCTGAATGGGGAGTTGGATGAGGAAGTATACATGATGCTACCACCTAGATTCTCTAAGAAACATGAAGAAACAAAGTATGCAAACTGAAAAAATCTCTGCACGGCCTCAAACAGTCACCTAGAGCATGATTTGACAGATTTGCAAATGTACTGAAGAGTTAGGTATACCAATAGGAATAATCAGATCACACTATGTTTTTCAAAATATTTGAAGATAGGACAAAGACTATTCTGATTGTATATGTTCACGACATAATTCTCACGGGAAATAATACAATCGAGATAGAGAGGCTAAAAAATTATCTAACCACAGAATTTGAAGTAAAGGATTTGGGACAAATGCGATACTTTCTAGGAATGGAAGCAGCTAGATCAAAGAAGGGTATTGGTGTTTCACAGTGGAAGTATGTTCTAGACCTTCTAACTGAAACCGGTATGCTTGGGTGTAAATCAAGTTATACTCATATGGATTCTTGAAGAAAGATAGATAATGACGGAGAATCGGTTGAAAAGGACAGATATCAACAACTAGTTGGAAAACTGATCTACCTATCACACACTAGACCTGACATTGCATTCACAATTAGTGTGGTAAGCCAACAGATGCATTCTACGAAGGAAGACCATCTAGAACCAGTATACAGGATTTTAAGATACCTCAAAGGCTCCCCTGGGAAAGGACTGTTGTTCAAGAAAAATGAAAAGAATGAGATACAAATATTCACTGATGCTAAATGGGCAGGAGCAATAAAAGATAGGAGATCAACCACTGGCTATTGATGAAACTTTTGGAAGAATTACAAGTTAGAATGAAATTCCCAATTAAACTCTATTGCGACAATAAAGCTACAAACAGTTACCAATGGCCGAGTGAGAGATCAAGCGTAAAGAGAGTAGCGGATCTATGTAAAGTGGATCCTATCACTATACTAGTAGCTCAAGTTTCATCACTTACTAATCAGATAGCTACACTTACTATTCAGAATAATCAACAGAAGACATATTCGGTTATGGCTACTTCTTTAGCACATCAGAAGACCAGAAATAGGGAATGAGAAGGCTAAATTAGGGCTGACAAAATAGCTCGTCGGCTCGGGCTCGATCCGAAAAAATCCCAAGCCCGAGCTGGGTCGGCTCGTAGCTCGCTGAGGCCTAGCCCAATTTTTGAAGTGTCGGCTCAGTTGGCCCCGCCCGTGTAGCTCGACGAGGCTAGCCCATGAGTCTAAAAAAAAAAAAAACTTGTATGTCACTTCTTTTTTTAATTTTTCTTTTAATTTTAGCTGTAATTCTTTTATATGTTAATATTTAGTTATTATTTATAATATGTATAAATTGCACAAATTTTAAATTCTTTATAAAAAATTAGATATGTCACGAATTTTTTTTTTTAAATCGAGCCGGCTCGGCTAGGGCCGAAAAAAGCTCAAAGTATTTTTACTCGAGCCGAGTCCGAGGAAAAAGTTTCGGTTCGCGACTCGACTCGGCTCGTTGACATTCCTAGGCTCAGTATGTCAACAACGGGAATTACAATCAGAGAGGAAATTACTATTCTAATCATTACCATATAGGGCTTTGAAATCACGAGAATCTATCATATCGCAATAACAGGAATGTACTTCAACCTTCTCCTGGGTTCAACACTCAACAATTAAAAGGGAAAACATCTTTAGAAGACCTCATGGGGACTTTTATTTATGAGATGAGATTGTGGTTCAACGAAGATGAATCACGTTTGGATAATATCGAGACTCATGTGACCAATATAGGAGATACAGTGAAGAATCTTGAAATTCAGATTGGTTAGTTGGCTACATCAATGATGTCTCAACAAGAAGAAAAGTTTCCAAATGATACAGAGGTGAATCCAAAGGAACATTGCAAAGCTTTTACCTTGAGGAGTGGCAAAGAAGTTGGAGAGAACATGCCTATAGTGTCACCAGCCTCTACTCCTGATCAGAGCGAAGAACAGACAGTTGCAGAACAAGAGAATCAGGTCAACGAAACAAAGAAGGATTACAAGCCTAATTCTATATCATTTCCTGACAAACCACCAATCATCAAGACAACACTTTCGTTTCCATAGAGATTCCAGAAGAAGAAGTTTGATGCACAATTTGCCAAGTTCTTTGATATTTTTAAGAAAATCCATATTAATATCCCATTTGCAGATGCTTTGGAACATATGCCAAACTACGCTAAGTTTATGAAAAAGGTGATGTCAAAGAAGAGAAAACTAAAAGAATATGAGACGATGAGGTTGACAGAGGAGTTTAGTGCTATTCTTTAAAAGCTCCCTTATAAAAGAAAAAATCCGGGCAACTTCACTATTTCATGCACTATTGGAGGATCCTCTTTTGATAAAACCCTTTGTGACCTTGGAGCAAGCATCAACTTGATGCCCTTGTCAGTTTTCAAGAAGTTGGGCCTCGGAGAGGTAAAACCAACAATGATTACTCTGCAACTAGCTGACAGGTCCCTCACATACCCACGAGGGATTATTGAAGATGTTTTAGTGACTTCGTGGTATTGGATATGGAAGAAGATCAGGAAATTCCATTGATTTTGGGTAGGCCATGCTTAGCAACGGGAAGAGCCATAATCGATGAACGAAGGCAGTTGACATTGAGAGTGAATGAGAAAAAGTGATGTTCAATATCTACCAAGCAATGAGATTTTCGGATGATACCAATACTTGCCATAGAATTGACTTCATAGATTCTGTCGTAAAGGAAGATAAAGTATTCATTGAGGATCCCCTGGAGCATTGTATGATGTTTAGTGTAACAAAGGATGACATTGACACTTCTGGAGGTTACATAGGAATCAAGGAATTAGTTAACTGCATATTGGCTCTTGAATCGTCAACAGGTGAAGATAATCCATCACATAGTGAAGATATTCAGCATGCAATGTGTTCAGATCACAGCAATGGTAATGAAAGTAGTAAATCTGAATTGAAGAACTTCCAGACCACCTCTGATATGTGTTCTTAGAGGAAAATTCTACATCTTCGGTGATTATTTCTTCCTCACTTACCAAGAATGAAGAGGACAAATTACTGAAAGTGTTGAGAGAACACAAAGATGCTTTGGGTTGGTCTATAGCTGATTAATCCAACTATTAAAGAAGTGGTGAGAGCAGAGATACTAAAGTTACTAAAGGCAAAGATTATATTTGCTATTTTAGATAATGCATGGATTAGTCAAGTACATGTGGTGCCAAAGAAATGTGGAATGACAGTAGTCAAGAACGACAACAATGAGCTGATTCCTATAGGAATAGTGATTGGTTGGAGGGTTTGCATTGATTACAGGAAGCTGAATAAAGCAACTAGAAAAGATCACTTTCCACTTCCATTCATTGATCAAATGTTGGACAGATTAGTAGGCTACTCTCGCCTATAGACGACATTCACTTACCCATATGGGACTTTTGCCTATAGATGGATGTCATTTGGATTATGCAATGCTCCAGACACTTTTCAGAGATGTATGATGGCTATCTTCGCAGACATAATAGAGGAAATAATGGAGGTATTTATGGATGATTTTTCTATTTTTGGTACTTCTTTTGATAATTGCCTTCACACTCTCTCTTTAGTGTTGCAATTCTGCAAAGAAAAGAATTTAGTTCTTAACTGGGAGAAGTGTCACTTCATGGTACAAGAAGGAATTGTGCTAGGCCATCGTGTTTCAGCAATCGGATTGGAAGTCGATAAAGCTAAGATATATACAATAGCAAGGCTACCACCACCCACTAATGTTAAATGAATTCAGAGTTTCTTGGGACACGCTGGGTTTTACAGGATGTTTATTAAAGATTTTTCAAAAATAGCTAAACCCCTTTGCAACCTTGTGGAGAAAGATACAACATTTGTTTTTGATGAGGACTGTCTTAGGGCATTTGAAACAATAAAGGAGAAATTGGTTACAACTCCCGTTATAATAGTGCCAAATTGGGGTCAACCATTTGAAGTAATGTGTGATACCAGTGATTATGCGGTAAGAGCAGCTTTGGGACAAATAAGTGAAAAGATCTTCCAGGCAATTCACTATGCTAGCAAAACTTTAAATGGAGCTCAATTGAATTACACCACAACAGAGAAAGAGATGTCAGCAGTTGTCTTTGCTTGTGACATTCAGATCTTATCTCATTGGAACCAAAGTATTCATCTACACAGATCATACAACAATTCGATATTTGTTTAAAAAGAAAGATGATAAGCCTCGCTTAATTCGATGGATCTTATTGTTGTAAAAGTTCAATGTGGAAATTCGGGATAAGAAAGGTAGTGAGAATGTAGTTGATGATCATCTTCGCGGTTGGAGAATCAAGAGGTGATAGATAACCATCAGATTCAAGATACTTTTCCTGACGAGCTTCTGTTAGCTGTTTCATCAAGGATCCCCCGGTATGCTGATTTTGTTAACTACTTGGCTTGTGAAAGGATACCACTTGACTTGAGTTCTCACCAAAAGAAGAAATTCCTGCATGATATCAAGTCATATCTATGGGATGATCCACTACTCTTCAGAAAATGTGCAGATATAATGATCAGGAGGTGTGTCCCTATGGAGGGAACGAAATCAATTATGGAGTTATGGGATGATCCACTTCTCTTCAAAAAATGCACATATATGATGATTAGGAGGTGTGTCCCCATGGAGAAAACAAAATCAATTATGGAGGTCATTTCGGTCCTACACGTACTGCTTCTAAGGTATTACCGTCGGGATTCTATTGGCCAACTCTTTTCAAGGGCTGCTACGCCTTTCTGAAGACATGTGATCGTTGTTAACGTACTAGGAATATTTCAAGGGGTCCGAGCTTCCATTGACTAATATGCTCAAGGTAGAATTATTTGATGTATGGAGTATAGACTTCATGGGTCCTTTTCCACTATCCTTTGGCCAGGTATATATTTTTCTTGGAGTATACTATGTCTCTAAATGGGTTGAGGCCATTGCTACACCAACAAATAATGCAAAGACAGTTTTAAAGTTTTTGCAGAAAACATCTTCACTCGGTTTGGCATACCTAGGGCAATAGTAAGTGATGAAGATACATAATTCTGTAACAAAATTTTCAATTCCCTTTGGCTAAATACAATGTTAGGCACAAACTAGCACTAGGTTATCATCCCCAATCCAATGGACAAGTAGAAATCTTCAATGGGGAGATGAAATAAATATTGGAGAAGACAATGAACACCAACCGCAAGGACTGGGCTCATAAACTTGATGAAGCGCTATGGGCATATCGAAAAGCCTTTAAAATGCTAATTGGAATGTCATCTTACTATTTGGTATTTGAAAAAGCATGTCACCTACCCATTGAATTGAAGCATCAAGCCTATTGGGCTGTGAAGAAGTTGAACCTGGATATGAAATTAGCGGGGTACACAACACTTGTTTCAACTCGACAAGCTTGATGAATTTCGGAACAAAGCATATGAAAATTCGAAGATATATAAGGAGCGAACAAAGCTGTGTCACCGCCACTGGGCGTCACCACCCGAGAAGGAAATAAACATTTTTTTTTGTAAATTTTTCGGCCTGGTCCAACTTCAATTCGTCTTGATACTTTAAGAGACTATAAATACAAACTTGAAGACCGAGTTTAGGGGAAAAAGACGGTTTAGGAGGTAAGCAAGAGAAGGAATCGATTGAGAACAAAAACGACAACAATTCGGAGGAGAATTCAAGCGGCAAAGAAGTTTTTCTTATTCTTTTCTCCTCTATGTTCTTTATTTTAGATTTTATTATGCCGTTTCTTGTATTCATGAATTAAATTTATTATCTAGGGTTTGATGGAACTTAACTTGAGACATGTTTGGATTCTAATATAGTTATTTCATTTGGTTTTTCCATTAATTTATTTGTATTGAGTTTTGCACAATGCTTTCAATTACCTAATCAATAATTGAATGAATTGATACCTTAAATTTCGGTACTCGAGAGAGGGAGATTTAGACATGATCTTAGAATAACATAACCTAGATTTTGTAGATTTCAAGAGAAAATATAAAATCTTTGAGGCTTATCCCATTTAAGAACCCTGTGCATGATAATTTCTATAATTTTAATTTGGAATAAAGATATTAGAATTAAAATATAGAAATATGTTCTATTCAGCACTCGAGAGATGGAATATAATTAATCTAAGGTTCTTGCCCATAAATTTAGGAAAAATTGATAGAAATAACAGTAGAAGTTGAAAAATATTGTTGATAGCGAGGTGAAATCAATCCCTAGGCCGTTCACATTTATAACCCTCCTATAATTTGCCTTATTTTACTTGAATTGTCATACATCCACGTTAATTTAGTATAAAAACATTGACTTTAGATTTGATTTTCTAAATAAAGTAAAGTTGAAATAATTATAGTACTTAGTATGAATTAAATTACAATCCATGTGGGTTCGACACTTTGACTCCATTACTATATTACAAAACTTGACACCGTACATTTGCGCATAAATCACGTTATAGAAAATGCACGACAAGTTTTTGAAATAAAATCTTTGTGGCACGACAAGAGGATCATAAGGAGGGAATTTAAACCAGGAGAACTGTTCAACTCTCACCTGAAACGTTTTTCAGATAAGCTTAGATTACGGTGGTTAGGACCATTTGTGGTCCATAAGGTGTTTCCCTATGGGTCAGATGGATCCATATTTCAGGCAAACGGTCAACGACCTAAACACTATTACGATGAAGAAGATCTGGATGTGGAAGAAATTGATCTTGAAAAATCAGCATAGATCCGTATCGTCAAGCTAATGACGTTAAAGAAGCGCTTATTGGGTAGCAACCCAAGTTCTATACCTTTATTTTAATTTTAAATTCATTAAATAGGAAATTTCCATTATAGCTACGTTAGTAATGTTGTTTTTGTGTTTTTATAGGTACATTCTCAAGTATGAGAGCATCAAACTTAGATGACAATGGGGACGACTACATTTGAGGTTACAGGTTAAGAAAAGGGGGAAGAAAGAAAGGAAAAAGAAAGGAAGAAAAATAAATAAATAAAACTAGGTGCCACCACACTTTAAATTACCCAATAGTGTTTTCCCCCTTTAAATTTTCTTTGTGTTTTCCCCTTCCACCCCCCATCTTCCCTTCCCCTTTCCCATTCGAATTTCTTCCCCCCACACCACACTTTCCCAATAATCACATACTCAATTCGAAACCCTAGGCCCTCTTTTCCCACTCTGTCACTTTTCTTAATAGATAATATTGTATTTTCCATATTTGATACACTTCATATCTTGGTAGCTTCCTTATCTTCCACCTTGTTCCCAAGGTGTGTTTGGATGTTGAAATTTCATCCCACATAAGGTACTTGTTCTCTTAACGGTACATTTATCTCTTCCATGGACGGCTATTGAGCATTTGCTTGTGGTTTTGGTTATTTAATTGGATGCTCTAGGGTGTGGATTCATATTTGCTTTGGTGTATTGATGGTTTAGTACTTGGTGTATGAATGAGATTAGTGTTTACAAGATGTTTGTGGAATTACCTGTGTGACTTCTGTTAGCCCAAGAATAACTAACCAGGGGGAGGGATGAATTGGTTTTTTTCGAATAATTAACTAAAATCACGTAAGTTAAAAACACATTGATAATTTAATAATCGTAAGCAAGTTCAAGCNTCAGAGTATGGTCCACATTAGACACAACAACAAGTGATATAAGGAACCTCCTATTAGCCCAAGAATAACTAACCAAGAGGGGGATGAATTTATTTTTAAAACTTTTTCAAACAATTAACTAAAATCACGTAAGTTAAAAACACGTTGATAAATTAATAATCGTAAGCAAGTTCAAGTGAGTAGATCAATCAAATAATAAGTGCAAATATGAAAGCGACAAGTAAAATGGAGAAAAAATGCAAACAATATAATTATGGAGGTTCGATCCAGAGCAATATTCTACGTCCTCCGTTACCAAGCTCTCTGGCACGATTAAGGTCTTTTCACTATATTGATTGATTTGTGGTGCAATCCAACCTTTTACACCGCTTTCGATGACTTACAAATAAGGAGTATCGATCCTTATACAATGTTGAGCTTTATGCAACCTTAATATGACCCACACGGTTACTTACAACAAGGAGCACCAATCCTTATATAATGTTGATCTTTAAAGGACTTTAACATGAACCACAATTCAAATAAATTTTACAAATAAAATATTCTCTTCTTAATGAATGATAAATTCTAAATTGATTACAAGAAGAGAAGTAGGCTAATCACTTAATAGATAGCAATGAATGAAGCTCAAGTATTATGTTAGAAAATTTTTGATGAATATGATAATCAAAACTTAGATTCAAAAAATCAAAGTGTTTCAATACGAAGATGAAGAAGAAATCAATGCAATGTAGGTTCAAAAATATTCTCAAAATATATCTATATTTT
>CAIGRN010103510.1:0-21255 GCA_903798345.1 Fraxinus anomala | reverse complement strand
GAATGGAATGAGTTTTATTTATATAGAATTCAGAAAACCTAAGTAAAAAATGGAACTAATATTCTAAATATCAAGAGTTATCATAAAACTAGAGTTTTAAAAAATTAAGATTATTTCCAAAAATTCAAAGATTCACCAAATATTTGTGCTATGCGGCCGAATAGTGTATGGACATACGGTCGCATAGTTCATCCAAAAGTGTCACTCTGATTCTTGGTATAGAGGCAGGTGGTCGCATGCCTACAAATACTATACGGTCATATAGTTACTCTTTTCAACTCCCTCATCCGTTCCTTGGACGAAGTTGATCCATGATTGGATCAAGTTGATCCATCTTCTTTCTTCTTTCAAGCCCAACATAAAAGTTGTTCCTTTGTTTGTTGTGATCGACCACGGTAGTACGAGGAAGCAATCCCATAGCTTTGTTGACCTTTTTTCCCGTGACCTCATCATTGGACCTTCATCCATGATCAACGGATCCTTGTTAGCTTCCGTACCATGGTTTTCATCACGAAATCTTGTTCTTCCTAATTCCGATTAATCTTGATCTGTTGCTACCACACCGCTCCTCGACCACAGATTCATTTTCCAATAAGTGGCACACGTTTGTCATCGAAACTGTTGACCTCGAAAAATGACTTTGACACGTGGCCAATAGAATAATACTCTACGTAAGTTCTTTCCTACGTACGGTAGCACACCGTTAGTTACTCGCGGCATTTTTTGGTGGGGGTAGAAGCGGCCGCGAGTACTGCAACGATCAAGTCAGTATTTCAGTCAATCGAAAAGTGGTATTCAGCGATGAAGTAGCCACCGGGATGTGGTCGTAAATGTGTGTAAATATAATGAAAGCCTCCTTGGAGTTAAAAGCTAGAATCCAAAGATTCAAATGAGAACCCACTCTTACCAATGTGTAGGGATATTTATACTAGAGATTGGAATAGGAGAATCGTTGGATGGGAGGACACGTGGCTTCAGATCGGGGACGAGCCATCCTTTCAAAGGCATTAACTTGTCAATACATAGGTTGGCGAGCATTAAATGAATTCTGACACGATAGATGAGTTGATCGTTTGTAGTCTATCACACGTCTCATCAATCAGTCAGGGACTTGAGTTTGGTTAGATTCCATAAAAGATATTGGTGGAGAGGTGGTGAGGCGGATTGTGAGGTTTAACGAATACGGAGTATGGGCCTTTGCATCCACTTGAGCGGCAATGAGTTCGACTCTTCTACGAACTGGGACGATGGTATTTCAGTTCAAAATTATGGAATTAGTTCGTTGGTATAGATTCAATTCGTCTGCCAGATGGCAATCACCAGATTAGTTCGGTTAACACGTGGCAGATGATGTTGATGGACGAGATGGAACGCCTTAGAGGGCCCGTAACAATAGTCTCTCAAGCCTGTGTACGGATATTTATATAATGTATAGACTTTGTGGAGACAGTTATATCGTGTCATCCTACTGGGTACATGCACTGGTTGTTGATGACATAAAAAGATATGCAGGAACGGAGTCCGGATAGAGGGACGAGGTGTTGAGTGACTTTGGGAGAAGTTGTGGCGAGGCGAAGTCCTGGTTGGAGGATGAAGTGATAGGCGTTGATAACTTTGAGAAAAGTTGTGGCGAAGCGAAGTCCTGGCTGGAGGACGAAGTGATAGGTATTGGCAACTTTGAGAAAAGTTGTTGCAATGCAAAGTCCTAACTAATTAGGCAACCTAGGGATATGTGCCAATGATTTGAAAGCTTTCGCGTCTTCCCAAGGCGATCAACACGAATAAGAATGCTAAATCTCCTTAAAGCGATATTATAACCAATGGGTAAAGCACATGAGGCATGACAAATAAAACGTGAAAGTGCAACAGATTCGGCTAGAAATTCACTAATAAAGACCGCCATGTGTCGTTAAAGAGAAAATGACTAATTACTCTCTTAGCTTCATCATATATGAATTCAAAGCAAATGAGATAGAGAAAAAAATTAAATATGTACTCTCTTCAAATAGCCAATCCCCTGTCAACCCTTGTTTTCAGTTAGGGAGCGAAAATCTTGATTAGTTTAAAGAAATTTGTTAATTTCGATTTTGAAGTCAACGCACGGGAGACTCTAATGATGTCGTCCCAAGCTTAGATGGTGTTGGCAACTTTGAGAAAAGTCGTTAAAAGCTGACGTCCTAGCTGGAGGACGAAGTGATAGGTGTTGGCAACTTTGAGAAAAGTCGTTGTTAGTTGAAGTCCTAGATGGAAGACGAAGTGAGAATTGATGGGAAGGCCTTGGGTTATGTGCTTATGATTTGAAATCTTTTGCATCTTCCCAAGGTAATCATGGGGAGTGTTGTTTGCTTCAAAGGCACGCTTCTATGGCTATAAATGGAAATCATTGCGATGGCTAAATTAGCTCAAAGGGACGCATTTGGGTTGGTGCGTAAGACAGACTGTCCCATCTGTACCGTTAGATTACATGACTCTTGGTTTCAACGGTGATGATGAGCCATAGATTTTGAGGGTCCATATGTGATTTGAGATTATCTAACGGGTGCAATGAATTTGGAGACGCCAATATAAGGTTCAAACCTCTCATTTTGTCATTTTACTTTTGCGAAAATCTTTAAAATCTTTGCATTCTCCGTTTCTTGTCTATTTTTCGGTAGGCAAAGTTCTAAGGCTCCAGCGACCTATCTGAGTATTCCGGTGACTTCTTCTATTTTGAACCAAACTCTATAGGTAAACTCTTCTACTTCATTTCGTTCTTTTTCTAATTTTTAAAATTCGAAATCGCCATGGGGAGTTCTTCGAATTTGTGTGCAAGTGAGGGATGAGGTGCGGTGAGTTCGGGTATGGAAGAGCCGATAGTACTCTCTTCGGATAAATAGGCAGAGTCGTTAGGTCGGGGAAGAATATCTGAAGATGACCCGCCTCACCTGTGGATACTTCTATCCAGTTGGGGACTTCTAATTATCCCTCTAAAGCTACCTCGAAAACTCTGGAAAAATATAGACGGGTCTTCAGGATATCGGATAACATAGAGTTAATCGTAACCGAAACGGATGAGAGGGCCTGCTATCCGAGGCTAGTTTGTATGGCCGTGAGTGAAAATTTATTTAGGGCAGGTATTAGACTCCCCTTTCACCCGTTCTATAGGCTAGTTCTCCGTTCCTACGAGTTGGCTTCGACCCAGTTCAACCCAAACTCCTGGTCCCAGATGGTAGGATCGTAGATGCTCTGGCGTCGGGCCAGCCTAGGCATAGATATGTCCTTTAGCGTTTTTCACTCCTTTTACATCCCAAAGAGCATGGCCGGGAAAGAGAAGGGTAATGGATGGTATTACTTGTCCCATTGGGGGTCCCATTCTCCTTTTGTAGTTGGCCTTCCCACCTTGATAAAAGGAGTGGCGAAACTCTTGGTTTTGGGTAGCTGGGAGGTAGGATACCATAGAGGACGACCCCATGGCTCTCCTCACTCTCCCCATGTCTTACGCCACAACCAATAAGTTATCTTACCTAATTGATTTAACTTAGATGATTTCTTATGGCTTAATATTTTTGTTGTTTGCAGGTTCCTTCCGAGGTGCAAGATCTCCGAAGATGACTAGGACATCATCAGTCATGTCTACCGTAGCCTTTTAAAGTCTAGAGCTACAGCGTGCTGATCGACAAGAACACCAACTTCACTCTAAACGGACTAATGGCTACCCAAGGTGAACTCTATTTTTTAGTTCGGTTGATACACGTTTGAGCATACCCAGAATATGCTAACTATTTCCTTCTTGTAGGTAATTTTTTGAACTCGAAGCATGGCTGAGGTGAGTGTTCTGAAAACTAGTTCAACTGCTTACAAGAAGCAGTCTGATAGGTTGAGCTCTGTAAGTAAGAGCCAAAAGGTTCCTGAGGAGGACAAAGTGGAGGAAAGTGTCTCACTCATCAAGAGGAAAAGATCCGGCCCAACAGGGACTTCCTCTTCGATGACCGCAGTAGCCAGAGCCCCTCCACCAATTTCAACCGGAGTGACTATCGCAGTCCACTTCGAGGTTCCAAGGGCCATTTTGCCTATTACCACTGTCCCGGCTGAGGAGCCAACCAGAAAAAGGCTGAAAAAATTTGCCAACGCTCCACCTCGCGGCAAATCAACTGATTTTTTTGGGAGTAAGAAGGATGACCTCATCGAGGTAGTATTCGAAATGTTGCCTCCAGAAATTGCTTCTATCCCCGAGTTCACAACAAGTATTGGATCTGGGAATGGCAAGATCACATTGCCTCCTGCGAGGTGGATGACCTCTTAGCCGCCAACAGTGCTTGTGTGGCCAGGGCTCTAAGTATTGGCGTAGCGGTAGAGGAATTAGTTTGGGGCCTTTGTAAGAAGAACGAAGAGTTGGAGCAACGGATCAATGCCTCAGACAGTTAGGAGGATGAGGTGAAAAAGACGAAGATTGAGGTCAAGGAAGCTGAGGTGAAGAGGATTGAGGCCGAGGTGAAGCTTGACTCTGCTAAGATAGAAGTAAATCAGCAAAAAAATGAACTCCATGAGTCGGTTTCCCAAGTGCTTGCTCTTATGAAACGAATAGACCAGTCCAATGAACACCAGAGAATCGCCTCGAAGGCCATGGTGGAGGCCAACGAGGAAAAAGCTGAACTCAGGATGCTTTTTGAGGCCTAAAATGAGGAGATTGAATCTCTTAAGGGTCGAAGCGAAGATAGTAGGTGACGTTACAATTTAGAACTACATTGATAACTTCGACTAGACGAATGAATATGACATCTTTGCCAATTACTGGGCTTCGTGGAGTGCCCAACAGATGATGTCTCGGCTGAGGGAGGTACATCCGGAGTTGGACATTGAATTTCTCGAGGAAGAGTTCGATGATCCTACTGGGGGCCGGCCTGATATAGAAGTCAAGGAGGAGCCCCCCTGGAGGAAGTGGGAGAGGGGGCCATTGTAAATATAGATCAATAATTTTTATCTTTCTTTTGTAATGGCTTCAGCCTTGATTTGTTTATCAATGAAATTCTTTATTCGCAAGCGTTGTTGCTTCGCTTGAAACATGTTACCAGATGAACTTAAGCAAAACAGGAAAAAAATATACATAAACACTTCGTCTAAGCTTAAGTACTTAAGGAAATGGAAGAAGGAAATGAACCGCAAGTGTAAACACTTCGCCTAACCTTAGCCACTTAAGAAAATGGAAGAAGTAAATAAACTACAAGTGTAAGTATCTGGTTGAGGTGGCCCCATGGAGGCGTATACATCTTGGCAAGGAGTAAGAATGTACGAGAACATTGTTGATCCACTTCACCAGAAGTGGCACCCGCACCTCCTCCAATGAAGTGGAAATCTTTGGTTGAGGTGGCCCCTTGGGAGTGTATGCACTTCGGCAAGGAATAAGAATGTGTGAGAACACTGTTGATCCATTTTACAGGAAGTGGCACCCGTACCTCCCATGATAAACTGGAGATCCTTGGTTGAGGTGGCCCCTTGGGAGCGTATGTACCTTGGCAATGAGTAAGAATGTGTGAGAATAGTACTAATTCACTTAACCAGGGATGGCACCCGCACCTCCTCTGATTACGTAAACATCCTTGGTTGAGGTGGCTCTATTTGAGAATAATACAGGAGTGAAAACCAGCAGTATTTACATGATAGTAGCTCTCGTAATCTTCATACTGGTAATACTTTCCCAAGTGTTCGATGTTCCATGGATGAGGCATTTCTTTTCCTTCCAAATCTTCAATTTTGTATAAGCCGGGCTGCACTTCTTTTGTAACACGGTATGGACCCTCCCATTTAGGCCCTAGCGTTCCTGTTCCTGACTCTTTGGATGATGGGAACACTCTTCGAAGTACCAAATCGTCAACGCGAAGGGCCATTCTCTTCACTTTAGCATTATAGTAGCACATCATCTTGCGTTGGTAGGAAACGAGTTTGAACTGAGAATCATCCCTCATTTCCTCGAGAAGATCAAGCTCGAACATCCTTAGCTCATCATTTGTTATTTTATTAAAGTGGGTACGATGAGGCGATGGTACCCCAACTTCCACTGGGCTCATGGCTTCAGCCCCGTATGTCATGGAAAATGGGGTCTCTCCAATTGCAGTTCTGCAGGTGGTCCGTATGGCCCATAGGACTTGAGAAAGTTCGTTGACCCATACCCCTTTAGAGGAATCTAATTTTCTCTTCAGGGTGAGTTTGATGGTTTTATTGACTGCCTCTACCAGTCCATTAGCTTGGAGATGATGAGGCGTCGAAAAATGCTTCTTGATTTCAAGCTTGTTGCATAAGTCCTTGATTCTCTTGCTATCAAATTGTTTGCCATTGTCTGAAACTAAAGAGCAAGGTGTGCCAAATTGGCATATAATGTTTTTCCAGAGAAATTTAGAGGTGTTTGCTAGTGATTTTGGCCAACGGCTCCGATTCGACCCATTTTGTAAAGTAGTCAATAACGAAGCAGGCGTTCCCTCTTCTTCTTGGGAATGGCCTGATGAAATCGACTCCCCACTTGGCAAATGGCCAAGGGCTTGATACAACTGTTAGTTCTTGTGAAGGCTGCCTTTGTACGTTAGAGAAACGCTGGCATCTATCACAGTTGCGCACGAACTGGATCGAGTCCCTTTTTAGGGTTGGCCAGTAGTATCCCTATATGAGTACTTTGTGTGCCAGAGCTGGCCCTCCGGAATGATTGCTGCAAACACCTTCATGGATGTAAGTCGCCTCCTCGCCTGCCGTGCATTTGAGGAGAGGTGATGAAAAACCTCGCTTATATAGTATATCATCCTGTATGATAAAAGTGAGCAACCTTTCTTTGAAGTCGATGAGCTTCGGCTTCGTTATTTGGCACGACTTGTTATTTGAGGAAAGCAATGATCGGTTGCATCCACGGAGAGGTGCCTTCTGTCCACATCACCTCTTCCTTTCTTACAATGGAAGGTTTAGCCAGGTGTTCTATGGGAACCACCTTGAGAAGTTCGGAATCTCTACCGCTGGCCAGCTGGCCAATTTTGACAGAGCGTCAGCATAGATGTTTTCCAGGTAGGGTACTTGCATCAGTTCGAACCTCTCAAAGTGAGGAAGGAATTACATAACTAGTTTTAGGTATGCAGCCACGTGCTTATCTCTAACCACAAAATTGTCGTTAACCTGGCTCACTACTAACTGCGAATCACTATTGACAGTTAACCTTTGTACTTGCAATTCTCTAGCCAGACAAAGGTCGGCTAAGTTCCTCGTACTCACCTACATTGTTAGATGCTTTGAAACCAAGCCTTACTGCATAGTTAAGCTTAAGCAGCTCCGAACTCTCCAAGACTATCCCAGCACCCGAATCAGCTTCTCCAGTTGACCCATCTACAAAAAGGTTCTAGGTGGGAGGCTCCATTTGTTCTATATTCATTTCAATCTCAATGCCTTGGCGAACTCAGCAACAAAGTCGGCAGGGCCTGACCCTTAACCGCGACCCTGGGTTTATAAACTATGTTAAACTCACTAAGCTCCACTGCCCATTTCAGCAAGCTCTCCGGGGCGTCTGGTTTTTAGAAGACCTGCTTTAGGGAGAAGTTCGTCAGTACATAGATGATATGGGTCTGAAAATAAGGCATCAACTTTCGAAAGGCAGTGTTTAAGGAGAGAGCGAGTTTCTCCATGTCTGGGTAATGCACTTCCGCTGGTAGTAGGGCCTTTCTTATGTAATAAATAGGCAATTGATGCATTTTCTCTTCCTTATGAGGACCGAATTGATGGCATCATCGGACACGACTAATTAAAGCAGCAGTTGTTTACCCATCTTTAGTTTAGACAGGAGGGGGCATGTCCGTGGTAACTTTTCAGCGCCTGGAATACCTCCTCACACTCGGTGTCCATAGGAACTTTTTACCCCATTTGAGAATCTTAAAGAATGAAAGGTGCTTCTCAGTAGCTTTGGATATGAAGCGATTGAGTACGGCCACCCTGTCGGTGAGCCGTTGCACTTCCTTTGGCTTCTAAGGCGACCTTATTTCGATCAAAGCCTTGATCTTCTCTGGATTCGCTTTAATTCCCCCATTGATTCACAATGTATCCTATAAACTTACCGGATGCTACACTAAATACACACTTGATAGGGTTTAGCCTTATCCAATATCTCATCGGGATCTAAAAGGCCTCGCCCAGGTATTTCACGTGCTCCTCAGCTCGGAGGCTTTTAACAAACATATCGTCAACGTAGACTTCCATAGTTTTGCCGAGTAAACATTTTGTTTACTAGCCTTTGGTAGGTGGCTCCCATATTTTTTATCCTAAAGGGCATCATCTTGTAGCAATATAGTCCTCTATCCGTGATAAATGAAGTGTTGTCCTCATCTCCCGGACTCATGGGAATTTGGTTGTAACGCGAATAAAAATCCATGAAACTTAACAACTCGGGCCCAACTATCGAGTCTACCAATTGATCTATTCAAGGAAGTGGAAAACTGTCCTTCGGGCAGGCTTGATTTAGATTGGAGAAGTCAATGCACACTCTCCACATGCCATTGTGTTTCTTTATTAGCACGGGATTGGATATCCACTTCGGGTAGGCGGCCTCCCTAATGAAACTATTTCTGATCAATCTTTCCACTTCTTCCTTTAGGGCCTCGTACCTTTCCGCGTTCAAAGCTCTCATATTCTGCGTATATGGGGTTTGACTTGGATCAATTTGCAAATGATGGCAACTGACCTTTATGTCTATCCAATCACGTCCTTGTGTTTCCATGCAAAGACGTCTGAATTCTTGTGGGGCCACCAAGAATTCCATGAAGTGGCGTGCTACTAGAGGCGTGGCTCCCATTTCGACAGCTAGGGTAATTTTTCCCCTGAGAATGATGCTATCTCCAGTAAACCCATGCAATGGGGATGTCATAGGGATGAGCTCATGGTCTACCACCATCTTATCATAGAAAGAGCCGAACAAAATGTTGACCGAACACCCGTTGTCTACTAGCATGTACTTCAAACCATTTCGAGCCACCACAGCTTTTACTACCAATGCGTCGCAGTAAGAATAGTGAACTTCCACCGCATCTTCCTGAGTGAATGTAATAGGCTCTACAGACCTCGTCGTTTGGGATTGGCTTACTATGTAGCTGGCCATATGATGGTCTTTGGCCTTCCTAGTATAATTCCTTTGCGCATTTTAGGACTCACCTCCTACATGTGGTCCCTCAATGATCGTGTCAATTTCTCGAATGGGTTGATGTTCGTCTGCAGCGGCCAAGTCTCTTCTTGGTGGCTGTCCACTCCTGGCTCTTTCTCTGTCTTCGTTCTTGTTATATCGAGGTGAATGTCACCTCGTCTCTCCCATTCGTGGTTACTTTTGTCTCGAATTTTCATCCCGACGATGGTTATCTCTAATGCTGCAAATGTTGCTTCTCGCGGATCTAGTAGCTTCCCGGCATTCATTTGTGTCATGGCCATAAAAGCGGTGGAAAGAGCAGTAGGGTCGTGATTCTTCTTGATGCCTATTTCTTGGTCATCCGCCTCTTCCTCTATTCCTAGAGGTAGAAGGTCTCCTAGGGTTCCTAGTCGTGCCATTACCGCTAGGTCCAATGTTTTCATAGGCCAGTGTTGGTACTGCATTCAAAGTGGCTGTAGCCAATGCTTGTCCTGAGGTGGGAACCACTGTGTGCCTGGCCTGAGTCCACTACTAGTTGACGATCTGCGAGGTGGGTTCTCTACAGATCTGCCTCTGGGGTAGAGGGAGTCATTTTGCCGCCCTATTCCGATGATCAATCATTTCTTCATTAATAATTTCAACCTTTATCATTTCTACCAATTCGTCGTAGGTAGATCGGTTTTTACTCCGGACTTCTCTCCAAAACAAAGTATTCATATTCAGTCCTCCTTTTAAAGCTGATAGAACTTCTTTATCTGTGACTTGCTCACAATAGGTTATTTCGTCAGTGAAGCGGGCGAGGTAACTTTTCAAGGTCTCCCCTGCTGCTTGCCTCATGTCCTAAAGGCGCTGGATCGATGCCTCTCCCTCCTTTCTTGGCAAGTATTGGTTCAGGAATGCCTTCTTGAGGTCTGGCCAGCTCCTGATGCTAAGAGGCACCAACCTACTGTACCAAACTTTAGCTATACCACTAAGTGTTAAGTGGAAGACCCTGCACTTCAGGGCATGCGAAGCCTCTCTTAGGCTCATTTGTGTTTTGTACTTGTTGAGGTATTTTTCTGGGTCACCCTTTCCTTCATACTTAGGAATTTTAGGAGAAACAAAGTTTTGAGGCATGGGAAAGCTACGAAGCTCCCTAGAGAAAGGGAGGTTGTCATCATCATCATCGAGCTCGTAGGATCAATACGGCTCGTTCAAATTATTCCCCTCTTGTAAAGGGCAAGGTAGTCATAGGAAAGCTCTGCATTGATTCTCCCAATCAACTAGATTCTGCCTCTCCAGCCTATTCTTAGGCGGAGGGGCTTGTACATTCTGGCTTTGTACTCACTCTTGGGGACGAGCTATTGATGGGTGGACTGATTCCTATTTCTAGGTGTCCACCCAATTCGATCAAACACACTTGTAGACCTCTGAGGTCGCTCTTCATAATCCGGGGAAAAATTATCTCCCCTGATGGAGCGCTGTTAGTCTGAGCGGCTGTGTAGTTTGAAGTATCTATTCTCACTTCCCTTTCAACTGTAGTTTCTCTTTGCGGATTCTGATGAGTTCTTTGGCTCGACTCCGTTTCAGCTCGCCGACTTGATCTCGCGGGATTCTGATGGGCTTGGAAGCCGCCTTGATTTTATACCTACATAAGGAGTTCCTGCATGGGTGAGTTCTGGGCTGCGATGTTCCTCATGTTAGTTGCCAAGCGCGCTACTTTGGCAGTCAGTCATACGGCGATTCTCCCTCCTCTGCGATATTGATGATGAGGCCGTTGATGTGTAACATTGTTTGTTCCGAATGATCACTCTTCAGAGATTTCCTTTACTCTCCTTGGATTCAATTCTTCATTTCTAGAACTCATTGCCTTTGAATTGCAAGTTCTTTTCTCCCAAATGATAAACTCGATTTACAGCTTGCTCTTTCTTCAAGAACAAGTCCCTTTTTCAAGGGGTGTTACCGACCAAATATTCCGATAAGCTTTTCTTTTGTGGGGATATTTGTGGTTACAATAACATTTCCCACAGACGGCGTCAATCTGTTAATCTCTAAAAATAGCTTTGACACGTGACCAACAGAATAATACTCCACGTAAGTTCTTCCCTATGTGTAGCAGCACACCATTAGTTACTTGTGACCTTTTTTGGTAGGGGTTGAAGCAACCGCGAGCACTCCAACGGTCAAGTCAGCATTTCAGTCAACCAGAAAGTGGTGTCCGACGATGAAGTAGTCACCGAGACGTGGTCGTAAATGTGTGTAAATATAATGTAAGGCTCCTTGGAGTTAAAAGCTAGAATCCAAAGATTCGAATGAGAACCCACTCTTACCATTGTGTGAGGGTATTTATACTAGAGAAGGGAAGAGGAGAACAGTTGGATGGGAGGACATGTGGCTTCAGATCGAGGACAAGCCATCCTTTCTTAGGCATCAACCTGTAAATACATAGGTTGGCGGACATTAAATGATTTCTGACATGGCAGCTGAGTTGACCGTTTGTAACTTGCTACACGTCCCATCAATTAGTCGGGAACTTGACTTTGGATAGATCTCATAAAAGATATTGGTGGAGAGGTGGCGAAGCGGATTGTGAGGCTTAAAGAATGCGGAGTGCGGGCCTTTGCATCCGCCTGAATGGCGGATGAGTTCGGCTCTTTTACGAGCTGGGGCGATGGAGTTTCAATTTAGAATTATGGAATCAGTTCGTCAGTATAGATTCAGTTCATCTGCCATGTGGCAATCACCATATCAGTTCGATCAATACATGGCAGATGAGGTGGGTGGACGAGGTAAAGGGCCTTAGAGGGCCCGTAACAGAAACCTCTATGAATTTAGGACCTTATCAACTGTGTTCATCTAATCTAGGAACTCTTCAAGCTGCTAGCCGTCCTAAAATTTAGGGATTTCAACCTTGAATCTTGATTCCCAATGTCGATTATTTTCATGTCCACCCGCTCTCTTCTTGACTAGTAGATCTATTGGTTAGTCAAGTACAGCAAAAAGACTTTCTTCCCCAAACTCCTCCTTGGGTGGGCCGTAGGTGCCTGGTGTTATAAAATGAGTGCAGCAAATTGCTGCATCAACACTTTGACATGTTAACGCAACTGTGTGACATATATGTAGATATTGACTGCAACAATGAATACTTTACATTTTTACTTACGAAGTCCTCTCCGCACCCCTAATATGAATACTTCACATTTTTTACTTACCAAGTAGGAACAAATCCGGAAATCAAAATAGAGATTACTTGTAATTTGGAATATGGTTTAGTAAAATTTACAGCAGCTCACCCCATCAGCAAATTCTAGTTTTTCTATTGAAAATAACCTTTTGTTAAGTCATTTTAGAAATCATGTTAAGTGAGCCTTCTAAGGATATTGACAAGGAAATGCACAAAATACATTTTCTTAAGTATAAGAAAATAAGTTAAAACACTTAATACGATCTTTATGTATTATTTTTTTATTTCAGTTTGTGTATCCATGAGTATTGTAATGAACTGTAATGTGCATTTTATCGTGGAAAATATGTCATTGTTTAATGCATGCTCAAATACAGGGATAGTGGATATCCTGTATATTGTCTATATCCATCACCGGAGTGAACCTCTCGAAATTGGTTAAGGGAGTTCGAAGTTCGAATTTATTCTACTCCACGAATATATTATCGTAGTTTATTAGTTTCTTAAAATCAATTTCCAGTGAATGAGAAATTAAGGCCGAATGTTAATCACTCAAAACATGAAAATTGTTTGAAACTGGAATTAGAGCATTTTGGAATATTCTAGAATTTATTTAGGCGAAAATTCATGTCTTTACGTCTTGGAGACATGTCCTTTTGGTCAAATACTATCTACATGTCTTTCCATTATGTTGTATTTTTTCGAAAACAATTTTTTGTTTATTATGTATAAATTCCTTATGATTGCAATTTTAATAACTTCACTTGGAATCACATACCATGTACTTTTCTCATTTATTGTTGTAGTCCAAATATCATTATGCATTTATTAGAAGTCTAGTTTTATTCAAAGTGAATATCAAACACTGTTTGATTATAGTTGTTCTCGTAATTTAGAGTTCTACTACTATGAGAAGTGATTGTTGTACTAGTACCAGGGAACTATAAGGGCTAGTGTAGAACAATTTCGTATTTAAGAAAAAGAATCCAATTCTTAACTCGATCGAATCTAATTTTCAATTTTCTACATTCTATAAGTTGTCACTATGCTTATTTTTCATGCACGTCTTTTAGTTATGAGAATATGATTTGCGCTAATTTTTAACAAATAAACATGGTCAAGATATACAATGGAAGAGCTTTCCATAGTTATGCTTAAGTTGCTCATCGAAATTTTGATTAAATAACGCTTTGGGGAACATTAAGGCCCAATGTGAAGTCTAGTCCACCCTTAATCAATAACTTAGCATATATTTGGCTTCTGAAATAAGTTGTGGATAGTACTTGTGAATTTTATGAAACATGTGAATAAAACGTTATTTGATTTTTAGCAAGTATTTGTAAACTGTTTATAAACTAATGAACAAGGTTATCAAAAAAAAAAAAAGAAGAAAAACTCATTCAAACCTGAATCACAAGGAGGTATTACCCTATATCTTACTAAATTCCAATCGACTAATCTTGTATAGATAAAAAGTAACTCGCTTGATTATCAGAGTAAAATCAACCACCATTCTATAAGCTCTAGTGATCGAGCTCGGTAACCAACACACTATCACATCCATCTTGTGATCGATACTGACCACATATTTATGGTCCCCGTGAGAGCAATCTCTCATCAGCGAGCACGTTCATCTGCATGTATTATAAGCTGCTTCTGATTGCATTTCTTAAACAAGTAACTGCACACTGTACAACTCGTAGAAAGAGGTGGTGCATCTTTTTCTGTATACATTTTTGGTGCATATGGTGTTGCATTAGAGTTATCCATTAATCGGTATAAATAATTAGCATTGAAGGTATTAGTGTATCCAGATGAATACAAAGCCCCTGTTTGACGATCATTATTTGGGTAAAATGGAATTTCGAATGATGATTTTTTTGGAGAACGTGTGGTTAGAAAGTAGGAAAAATATTGGTTTACGTGCAAAATATTTTATTTTATAAATGTATGACTAAAAAAAAATTGAAATAATAGTTGTCAAACATGGGCTAAATTTTAGGGACATTTGCAGTTGAAGTTCCCATTCTTCAAGAAATACAAAATGTGCAAGATGCCCTCTCAAATACAGATTTTTTTCTTTTGATTATATTTCAATTATTGATATCATAGATAAGGGCTGAAAATGTGAATGCTTAATGATACACAAGATCTGGCTTGGTTATTGATCATAAAGTGAAAAGAGTCGTCATTTATTGGATTTTCCTTTCTGATTCAAAAATGTGGCATAATGTATATCATCTTATGCTTCAATCATGAAATAGCCAATTTTTTTGAGGCATATATATCCAATTTTTATGACTTAATAAGTTAGAATCCCATTTGGATAGTTTATTCGTCCTATCTGTACTCCCTCCAAAATTTGTCATTGGCTAGAATTTTGATGTGTCTGAATTCT
Organism: Fraxinus anomala; assembly: GCA_903798345.1. Lineage (NCBI taxonomy): Eukaryota > Viridiplantae > Streptophyta > Magnoliopsida > Lamiales > Oleaceae > Fraxinus > Fraxinus anomala. The sequence continues at coordinate 6,576 of CAIGRN010103510.1, read as the reverse complement.
AGAGATAACGCTTCAAAAGTTCTAAACACTTTTAAACTTTTGATACTTCGAAATTTAGCGACGTGTCAAAATTTTATTGAGAGAACAACTTCAAAGGAAAGAAAGATGTGATCTCGTTGAACGACAACAAAACCACTTCCTTTCTTAATTAAATAAATTCCAAAGGAAAAAATTGCAAAGAAATGGTTAATGTGGCAACCTCGAGTAAAATTGCTAAATGACCCTATTGGCTGGAACGTGTACCCACCGGACATCCTAAGGACAATTTTTGTTTTGAACGAGAAATAATCACGTACTGCAGAAAATTATAGTCTACTAACAAATCAATTACTAGACAACAAAATTTCAAATCAATTTTTTTATGATGAGATATGGATTCTAACATATGATCGATCACGAGAACTATCAGTAATTATTATTATTCTTATTCACTAGACTAACAATGGAAAATAATTCCTTTTGTCCCTTCACTTTCTTTTTCCCTTTTAATCTCATGGACTACAATGTAATGATATCTTAGGACTATTGAATTAAATTTTTTTAGAAGACTAATGTTTTTAAATTATATTTTATTACGAAAATGGCATACTATTGAAATACATCTACCTTTAACTCCTACGAAGAAGTTAAGATGACTGTGGAAGTAGCTTGAGAGACATAATTGATTGTCCTAATCTGATAGCTACGTCACCCACAAAATTTAAAGAATTTAAAGGGTATGGCATTTTTTTCTCTTGCTTTACTGAATGTTGGGTCGTACTTATGAGACTCAACAAATTAAGTGGGTTTCCAACTCACATGGTTCCCAAACTCAGATTCGACAAATCAGAGGTAGAGTAAGAAAGTCCTCGTGCTTTTCTCCACCTTGAAATCTTTCCAACGTATTTATCTTATTTGTCTGTTTGGCAAGTTTCTTGAAGTATTCTCTGAATTGATTACCTTTTTCATCAAAAGCTTGATATGAAAATTATGATGACTACAGAATAAACGAGGAAAATTATCTATCAAGTATAATAAATTGAAAGCTAATGTCCCAAATTTATTCCAAATGTAGTCCGAATTAAACCTTTATTTTTGTATTTTTGCATTTCAGTCCCTCATTAAGTTTTTGTAGCACGCGTATCTGAAAAGAAGACGATATCTATCCATTTGATACCTTAAAAAAAATTACATAATGATCACATGTCTACATTTTTGGGGGCTTTCTACCCCTACCGAAGCCCTTTTCTTTTCTAGTTGTCCGCTACAAATCCATCCCACATCGCCCGCTGGCCTGCCCTTGCAATTCTATCCTTTCCCCTTTATTGTTGAACGAGCTCTATCCGAGTTTCAGCTCCCCCGTCTTCCATCCCCACTAGACCCTCTTATTATCATCCTCATTTTTCGAACCTGCTCGAGATGGTGGTTTCGGGGTTCGACATAGGAAATTAAACCCTTGTTTCAGGTACGGAGTCAGGATATGACTACAGGCCAGGTTTATGAAAAACAAAAAAATTACACAAAAAAAAAAAAATGCACTAAAAAATTTAAATGGTACACCCGATCCAATACCCTTGTATACATCCCTGCCTTGTTTGACCATATTTCCAAAACTAATTTTTCCTCCCTAAACTCGTGTGTTCATGGGTTTTACATTTTACAAACTTTTCTGAAAAACGTGTAGTTCGACTCCTAAAGGAGAGTGAATAGGTGTAATATATGGAATTTAAAAATACAAACGAATTAAATAGCAACAAGTCACTTTTTAATTCTTTTCTAGATGATTAAACATGCAAGTCAGATTGGTCCTAAATTTAAATACCACAGATCGTACATTCATAATATAAAGTAATAAATGAACAACTGTACGATCACGGAGAAATCCAACTGGGAAAATTTTTTGGCACTTTGCGAGTCAATCCACTATAAGCGAATATAACAACTTACAATCTACCAGACTAGACGACCCGTACTATCTAATCACCCGACTGCACTCCTTACAGCTCTCCGTGGATCACGTGCTCTCCTGCACCAATCCTTAACTGTTGTTGTCAAAGCTCTCCGTGAAATCTGCTACCCATGCAGCACTCCAAGTCTTGTAAATTCGTTTATCTCTCGTGGATCACGAAGAGCGACCCGTTCTTCACAGACAGGAACTCTGTCGCCTTCCTCGATCTTCAGCACCTCTAATAGATATGTAGGAAAAGTGATTTTTGGTATTTGAATTTGGATCTGATGTTTTTCTCACTACCAAGAACGAATCTCAAAGAAACATGAAGGTTGAAAGCTATGAAGATAAAAAAATATTGACAGCACAGTGTTTGCTTATTGTTCAACCTTGAGAAATCTCGTTCTGTGGCTTTAGAATATATATAGGTGAGTCAAGAAACAAGTGGGCAGGGAAAAAAGCCTTTAAAACGTGAAATAAATTTTTTTCGTATAAAGCTGTCGCTCGAGCAAAGAGCCAGCGACAGTCAAGCAACAGGTTGTCGCTCGAGTGAATAAGGGGTGACAGTCTAGCGACAATATTTCTGCTTTTGTAGCTCGAGCCAACCCTTGGTGACATTCAACGAAAATCCGCGCAGTATTCCTCCTTGTTCCAAACTCGAAACCCTAGACCTACTAACTTTTGAACTATTTGCACATTACTCCTTGAACTTTTATAATGTATACAATTAAGTCTTTTTGTTCACAAAATTTGCCAATAACATAAAACAACTCAAACCTAATATTTTCAATTGTACATTTCATCAATTTTTATAAAATCTATTAAAATTTTGATTTTTTAGGTAAAACAAGCAGGGGTCATGAATCATTATTGTCTATCAAAAGGAATTTTATTTTATTTATTTATTTATTTATTTTGTAAAACTAAATTGTCCGTTTAACCCAAAACTAATCTTCTAAATTTTCAAGTGAATTTAAGATAATATTCTCCATTTCCTAAAATTCATTTTCAATCCCACACTTCATAAGATCACAATTTCATCAACACTCCAACAATAAAATTCATCAATTTTAATCAAAATTTACTGAAAATCGATTTTTTACTAAAGCAAACAGGGGCGAAATGCCCAACAAGATTCAAATGCCAAAAATTAAAATGTTAACATCATGCATGTGTAAATATCAAAGATTAAATATTTTAAATTATATCACGAACTTGACTCAAATCCTTATATATGAATTAATATTTTTATAGTTAATTGATATTAGATTTTTGTTAGAATTTGGGTGCGACTTGACTTCCTTGTTGAAATAATTGAATAATTCTAATTGAAGTACATGTCAAGAAGAATTCAGTTTGGAATGTTATTCTAGTTCTATGTCAAGTTAAAGTTATATATTAAAAGCTCATTGGAAGTTGCAAATTGGTATTGGACTGGAAGAAGAGTTTGGGATGAAGAAAATAATTTAGAAAAAAAAAATTCAGCAGAACGCCCTGCATCGCGGCGCCACCTGACCTGTTTCGAATTTTCTACGTTTTTCTCTCCTTTTTCATTTTGAACTCGATTTTTTGGCTGAGCCGACAAGCCGCTCGGCTTTTTTGCCACCACTAAGGACTAGTTTACTATATATAAAACCATTTCCAAATATGTCGTGGTTATGGAAAATAACACATTTTGTTGGGTTCCTGGAATTGGTACGGTCAAATTGAAGCTATTGGATAGGACAATTAGAACATTAGCCAGGTTCGACATGTTCCAAATTTGAAGAAAAATGTCATCTCGTTGTCTATCTTTAATTCAAAGGGTTATAAGTTCTTTGGTGGATGTAGAGTTTTGAAGGTTTGTAAAGGTGCTTAAGTTGTATTGGTGGGACAGAAAATGTCTCAATTATACATCTTGCAGGGTCGTGCAAAATCTAAAAGAGTCAATAAACATATATTCAGTACCGTGGTTGACATTCAATTTGGTACAATACCTTTAGGAACTCGTAAATGGTCGAATTTGAAGAATACTGATCAGTTGAGTTCAGAAAATATGGATAATGCCGCTTTGCCACCATCACCTGTGGTGCCATTTGTATTCAATTACTAGGAACAAACCCAATGATGAAGGGTATGTTGATACTAATTTTGTTGAGCATGCTTTCAGCGTAGTAGAATGTGTACAATCTAGCAAGAGACCTTCTTTAAAAGCATTTGAGTTTGATTCTGCTGTAGGGTGTGTTACAATCCAATTTGGTGAATTTTAAAGTCATTATGATTTTTTGAGAAATTGAGTTAATTCTGTAGAGTAGTGTTTGGATTTAATGGAAGACGTGGAGTATTTTGTGTTTGTTAGAAAAATCAGTTTTGGTTATTGTTGAAGAGTAAGTTCATTCCTTGCAGATGAATTTTCTTCTCGAGGTGGAGAAAATTTTGGAGTTTTGTTCGTTGTAGTGGAATTCGTGTCGAAGTGAAAATTGTTAGAATTTGGGCGTGACCCAATTTCTTGTTGAAATAATTGAAAAATTCTATGTCAAAAAGAATTCATTTTGGAATGCAATTGGATTCCTATGTTAAGTTGAAGTTATATTTTGGAAACCCGTTAGGAGCTGAAAATTGGTATTCAACTTGAAAAAGAGTTCGGATGGAAAAAACAATTTGGGAAAAAAAATTCCGCAGTATCGGGCATGGGCGCCCTGACGCCACCTGACCTGTTTCGAGTTTTTCGCATTTTTCTCTCCTTTTTTGTTTGGATTCGATTTTTTGACATCATATTTCATCAATAACTCTACTAGAAGGGTTTGGACATCCTCTACATGTTCTCTATAAATAGTAAGTTTTTCTATACAATTTCATAAGTGTGAGAAATGAGATTGCTATAATTTTAGGATCAATTGTATATTTCTCTATTATTATTGGTGCGATAAAATCTCTTAATCCCTCTATCATATTTTCTTTTTTTCTTTTATTCTTTTACTTGTGATAAAATATTTCATTATTATGCCATATAACTTTAATATCTCAATCTGGTCGTTGGTTTGATAACAATTTTATTCTTGACCTAGATTTTAATCAAAATTTTTAATAAAATTTGATAAAATTTGATGAAATGAATGATTTGAAAAGTTGTGAAAGTTATAAAATATGTTATTAAAGTTAATTTTAATTAAAAATATTTATCATGTTTTTAATTTACACCAAACATAAATTTGATAATTTTATCTAAAAAAGTTTACTAAAACAAGCGGTGAGAAGTAGCTTTTTACTTTTTTACAAATCCCAACTCAAAAGTTGAACGTGAAGAGTAGCTCTAGCACAGCTTGTTGAATTGTTTTTTTACAGAGTTGAATATAAAATTTGGGTCCCCCACACACCCTTCATTGCAGACATCATGGCACTACGTTTCATAGCAATTATTAATTGGGAAGGAAAACAAAATATTACATGTGTGTGTGTGAGAGAGAAAGAGGAGAGAGAAACCTTTCCTTTTTTCACCAACTTTTTATGCAGAAAAGCACAAACACCTATAGTGACCTCTCACATGCATCATATCCTTCGTTCTACCCTCAAACCGTTGGTTCTCCACCTATCATTCAAGTTGTAAGTTGGTTGTCAATCTTTAGAAATAAGTAAATTAGTGTCTGTTTGATATGAGTTTTAAAAAGTGAGAAGGAGATTTTGAGATCCAAAAATTATTTTTGAATTCGTTTGATTATTTTTAGGAAATTGTTTTTTTTTTTAGTTAGAAATTTTCGTAAAAGAAAAATGGTCAAATTCGACTTCCATTAAAAGAACTTTCGGAATAGAAAACTCTTTAGAAATTAGTTTAAAAGAAAAATTAAGATATCTTATTCAATAAGCCGTTCTACAAAAAGCAAGTAAAATTCATATTAAACGGATATTTAATCTTTCACTTTTCATCAATGTTCTAAAATGCGTACATGTGCGAACACCACGTATATGGGGTATGCGCGTGATAATGCAGTCAACTCATTTTGTTGACCGAACCAAAAAATGCCCATCCATTTGTATTAAAAATTGTCCAAATTTGCCTAAGTCCAACCCTTCTTATAACTTAAAAAAAAAAAAGCGAATTGAAGCCAACAAATATCAAATTAGCCTAAACCATTCAAACTTATGAATTATATATAGTAATATGTAGGTTTTGATGTTTATAAAATTAGAAACTTTACTAGCAGGTGATGTTAGTAATGTACAATTTTGGATTATTGATGATTGTGATAATGATGAGAAGGTTGACAATGATATCTTATCATATATAAAAGATAATAAAAATTCTCGAATTGAAATAAGGGAACTCGATTAAGATGATTTTGCATATGATAATATGGAAAAAAAAAACCTTGAATGAAGAAGAGGATATTGAATTGGAATCCGATAAAGAGTTAGAGAAGATTTATGATTTTTTTAACCGATATTCATGATTAAACTAATTATATGTGAATTAATTACCAAGTAACTGTAGTATTTATGATTTTGAGCAATATATTTTTATTTTTCAAAATTTGGAAAATATTTATAAAGTTCAAGTAATTATACTATTCATGATTTTGAATAATATATATATTAAAAATTTGAAGAATATTTATAAAGTTCAAAGAATACATTATATATGTTATTTATTAGTTTAAAATATTTAAAATAAT
>CAIGRN010103507.1:0-10833 GCA_903798345.1 Fraxinus anomala | reverse complement strand
AGACTTATGACATATTCGCACAATTTTATTGGAACTAGATCAAAGATTGATCATATACATCAAGCATATATCAGTAATTAATTCGTCAATAAAGTAATGTTAAAACTAAAATTCAACAATTAGTTCAATCTAACGATAGAAGAAGCATGACTGGATCTATGAATGATATGATAAAAGTTATTTAATCTCAACAATAAGTAATTGACATGAAACTCAACAAATAGTATAATTTAACAATGGAAAAAATATGACTGAATACATGAAAAGTCTTGTAAATGTTAAACCGATTTCANAATAAGTAATTGACATGAAACTCAACAAATAGTATAATTTAACAATGGAAAAAATATGACTGAATACATGAAAAGTCTTGTAAATGTTAAACCGATTTCAATGTAAATTAATGAAAAAAATAGTCTAAATCCTAAATTTATTCAGCAAGAAAAGACTAATTACATGAAATAATAGATGTAAAATCACCATATCTAATTGAGTTCCTCCCTTACTTCATCAAGATTGTTAGTTCTTCATAAGTTTTTTGAGCAAAAATCAATGGAAGAATGATGTATGGGGGCGTTATGGACAGATCTCGTTCGTTCTAGGGTTTCAAAACATGTATTTATAGTTGTTTCCTTAAGCAGTTGAGTTAAATTAGAAAACCAAAATTCTCGCCTTGAAAATACTCTATGCTACCATATAGTTATAGGTGTTGTAGTCGCATAGAAGGTTGGAATTTGCCACTGAAAATTTTTGAAAGGTCCAATGTGACCGCAGAGAAATAACCATATGCGACCACATAGCTTTAGGATTTTTCTACCAAACAATTTTTGGTATTTTCGTCATAACTTTGTCTCTTATTGTCCTATTGAGATGATTCAAGATACGTTAAAAAGCTTACTCAAAGGCCTACATATATTCTAGAAATATGAATTTTCCAATTCGAATGATTTCTATACCAAAAATGGGTCTCAAACTAAGACTGAAAATTTAAAGCATAACTTTTTTAGGTAAGAGTTGATATGTCATAGTACTTTGATTATAGTTCATCAATTTGGCTACTTTTCTTATCCAATTGATACTTAAAAATTCTTAAATCTTCATATATTCATTTTACCTTCTGAGCCATCTTTTGGATATTTACAATTTGGTTCCTGAACTTTCCTTTACTTTCACTTTGGTCATTTTTCACTATTTCTTTAAATTTCCACCGTTTTCATCCATTTACAACCTAAAACAAAATATAAGAGTACTTGTGCATTTAGGTGTCAAATAATCACATAAATACAACAGATAAAAGTTTAAAATCATGTTATTTTACACTCTTATCAGGTTGCTACAAAAGAAAAGGTACATACCATGGTTGAAGAGCAATTGGAAGAATCTGAGTAGAACAAAGAAGCAAATACAGAATTTGTGTCACTGCTACCTTTTCCACAAAGACTGCAGAAGAGAAAGCTAGATGATCAATTCGAGGCAATCCTAGATATGTTGAAAAAGCTACACATCAACATCTCATTCATCGATACAATTTGACAGATTCCGATGTATGCAAAATTCCTGAAAGACATGATATCTAAGAAAAAAGCTTCAATGCTGGAAAGAAGTGGCATTGATCGAGGAGAGCACTATAAGGTTGCAAAATAATTGCCACCAATCTCAAGGACTCAGGGAGTTTCACTTTACCTATTTCACTAGGCAAAAAATTTCATTTTAATGCTTTATGTGATATAAGTACATGTGTAAATTTAATGTTTTTGTTTACTTTTAGTAAACTAGGAGTTGGGGAAGTCAAAGTATCAAATGTGATGCTACAGTTGGTAGATACGAGCATCAAATATCCATGGGGCAAGATTGAGGATGTGCTCATCAAGATTGAGAAGTTGATATTCTCGACGGACTTCCTTGTTATAGACCTCGAAGGCGACCAAGATATGCCATAATCTTAGGTCGATTTTATTTAACAACAAATTGAACTTTGATTGACATTGAGAATGGTGTGTTGACTATGAGGGTGGATGACGCACATGAGTTCTCTAAACTACATAATTTACTCAAGTAACCATTAGTCCTAGATGAGGCCAAATATGTTTCTGAAAAAGTTCAACAATGGTCAAAAGAGACAAAATCTGAAAGTCTGGGGAACCTACTTGAGAGGATAATGGAGAGCTCAAGATTTGGAGAGCAAAAAAATGATGTAAAGCTGGAAATTGCAATGAATGTAAAGCTACAAGACTCCAGCGTGAACCACCATGATCAATCCCTCTATAAAGTCTAACTAAAGACTATAAATTAAGCGCTTATTGGAAGGTAACTCAATTTCCTAACCCTTTTATTTATTTTGCTTTTCGTATTGTGTTGTATGTAGTGCTATTCTTGACTTATAGGTTGTATTAGTTATAGGCACGATTCAATTTAGTTTGGGGGTCATCTTCATCATTGACACTTAGATTAGTTAAAGAAAAATATTAATGGAGTCAAAAGGAGTTGAAATATGCTTCTAATATGAAATTGGAGTTTAAGTATAAAAAGATTTTTAAAAAATGATTTCGACTCTTTTGATTGTTTTCTTCCCCTGTTAATGGTACCATGAATATGAATATCGGAAGGAGCTTAACAACTTGCACTTTGAGATAGATTGCCAAATAGCTACTCCCACATTCAACAACAAATTTCGGAGAAGTACCTTCTTCCTCTTCTTCCCCATTCTCTTGTATCTTTAGTTATGCATTTGGACATTAAAAGTGATGAAATTATATGTTGAGAGAAGATTTCAAATGCGAGGTTCAAGAACTCATCAATTGGAGATTACACCTGTAATTTGTAGGCAAAGAAACGAAAGAATTATTGAAGATTTATCAAGATTGTTTTGAAGAAATTCAAGAACATCGAGATTCATCTTCCTCCATTCATTAATTCACAATTCTGAGTAATGTTCTATACATTTAACATGATTTCTTGTAATTTCAATATACTAGGCTAGTTTATACATTGTTAGGATGAGATGAACTATTGTTATGATATTTTTAATTAACTATTATGACTTTAATTTGGTTTGATTTGTGAATGTTTATTATCGTTTTTATCGTTCTTTTCAATTGTTTGATCACCAATTGAATTGAATTCTTAGTGATTTTTATTGTTATAAAGAGAAATAATAAGGTTTAAGCATAATATAATAAATATTGTAAGGTTCGATAGAAAATAGAGATATACCTCTATGTTTTATATGGTTTCAATAGGTATTCTAATACTTGTTAATGCATTTATCATGTTTGAATTTCTCATGGAGAGATAGAAGTATCACATGAGGGAAATAGATATGATTGCTATCGAGAGAGACTTTCAATTAAATTGGAACATTGATCAAATTGTCAATTTAATTCTTACACTAAAAGTGAAATAATGAGGAGAATTCGACATCTTAGCAATGCATCTCACATATTTAAAAATATACATTTACTTACTTTCACTAGTTTAATTGATAATGTAAAGATTAATATAGAAAAATTACAATTTGTTTGCTATTCGATTAAAATTGTAATTAATTTTAATTCGGTCAAACACATAGACCTCATGGATTCAACACTCTGTTCATCATTATATTACTTGATCACGATCACGTGCACTTGCGAGTTTTCAAAGTACTAGTGTACTCAAAATTAGTTGGAGGATGAAAATAGTATAAGAAATAGTTAGAGGATAAATTTGGTGAAAAACAATAGTTGAATGCTGAAATTGATGTTAAAAATAGTTGAAGGATAAAATTTGTGATAAATAATATTTGGAGGACAAATTGATGATGAATCATATTTTAAGGATGAAATTTATGATAAACAATAGATAAAGGACAAAATTTATGATAAACCATATATCTAGGACGTAATTTGTGATAAAGAATAATTGAAAGATGATATTAGTGATAAACTTTAGTTGAATGAAGAAATTGGTGATAACCCACACATAAAGGATGAAACTTACAATAAACAATAATTAAAGGATGAAATTGGTGTTAGTTATTGTTGAAGGACGAAAATTGTATAAATATTAGTTGGGGATAAAATTTCCCATAGCCAATAAATGAAGGATGAAATTGATGTAAAATAATAGATGAAGGATGAAATTGGCGATAACCAATAGATGACGGATGAAATTGGTGTTAAACATAAGCTGAAGGACAAAATTGTTGATAAGCAATAGTTAGAGAACGAAATTGGTGTTAGCCAAGAGTTGAAGAGTGAAATTGGTGATAAACAATACTTGAAGGACGAAATTGTTGTTAAATAATAGTTGGGGGCGAAATTGGTGTTATATAATAGGTGAAGGATGGAATTAGTGATAAAGAATATTTGAAGGACATAATTGGTGACACACAATAGATGAAGGATGAGATTGATGTTAAACAATAATTCATGGAGGAAATTTAAGTTAAACAATAGATAAAGGAAGAATTTCGTTAGAACAATAGATGAAGGATGAAATATATGTAAAACAATATATGAAGGATAAAATTGGTTTTAAATTATAGTTGAAGGATGAAAGTGTTAAGCAATAGTTATAAGGATGAAATTGGTGTTAAAACAATAGTTGAAGGATGCACTTGGTGATAAATAATAGTTGAAGGACAAAATTGGTTATAAATAATATTTGGAGGACGAAATTAATGACAACCATTAGTTGAAGAATGAAATTTAAGTTAAACAATATTTGAAGGACGAAAGTGTAAAACAATAGATTAAGGAAAATGGTTTTTAAAACAATAGATTAAGGAAAATGGTTTTAAAGAACAGTTGAAGGACGAAATTAGTGTTAAATAATAGTTAAATGATGTAATTTGTAATAAAGAATAGTTTGATTCAAAAACTCATTCTTACAAAAAAAAAAAAAAAAAAATGACTGACAAACAGATGCTTAATTGTCATTGCATTTCTAAATAAGGAAAATAGTAAATATTAAAAGTGTCGATAGATATTTATTCTTTATTTCAAAGTTTTATGTCAAGAATGCGATGAAAAATTAGAGACGTGTGTGTGCAAATAGTTAAGAACATTTAATGCAATTTATATGACGAGTGAATAAAATTACATTTAATTTTATATATTATAAAAATAGATTTACTTAAAATCATCTTTCTGTGTATTTATTCAGCCACGGATTTTTCCACCTTAAGTAGGTGGTGAATAAAATATACATGACAAACCACTCGAAAATAGAAAATAAAAAAGGTCAAAACAGTAATTTAACCTTAATTTTAAATAATTAAAGTCTGTTACCTAACATGGGTACAGGGACTTATGTCGTCTAACCATATCTTAATTATGATTCATTATTTAATCTTTAAGTCCGCTGCACCAAGCTTTCATTATCATTCCCTCTCTCCTATGGACATTCTTATCGGTTTCTCTAATTAATCCTTAATTAGCAATATAATTATGTATTTGTCCAATACTTACTCCTAATATATCGATCATTTAGGTAACAGTGAAGTCATAATAACGATTATCATTCTATGTCACAACGTAATGAAATTGAATCAAGTATTCAACCAAATATAGGGATACAAGACTCGTGCTATTGGACTTATTATACAATATCAACCACTCTGTAATGATAAATAGCATAACTTGATTTATTGTCGAACAATGCTACTCGGTGCCAATCTAGCTAAACATAAAGACCCATCTTTAATTGTGCGATAAAGTTGGGATACTATATAACATTATTATTTATTGTTCATTGCATTTAAATGCATTATAATTTAATTGGCCAGCTCACTACCACATAGATTCACGCTATTTTATTAATTAAAGATTAATAGAGTTACTAAATTTAAAAAATCTGGAAAAAAACAAATTTTAGTCATCACATCTCAATTTACCAAAGTATCTTAACAAAAATAAAAAAATAAAATAAAAAAAATTAAAATTAGCAAATTTTGATTTAAAAAATTGATGTAATATATGGTTGAAATAATAAAAATTGTGAATTCTATAAAATATGTTATTAAAATTAAAGTTTGACAAATTGAAAAGTTAACCTTTTTAGTTCATGGACATATTTAGAATTCGCCTAATAAAAAAAAAGTTTAAGCCGTTATGTCCGCAGCAGTTGGCTCATGTTCATAAACGATTTATAAAATCGCTTTTTATTTACAAATTCGATAATTTCACAAGTGCTATTTACTTATTTATAACTCATTTATATATTTTCTATAATTTAGATAATTAGTAAAGACTCCAAAAATATCATATTACTATAATATTATTGCTCATTAACTTACCAACAAATTTACCACTCTCTCTCTCAAACCTATACATAACAATATATACACATCTATATGGTTCTAAATTCACACACATATACACGCCTTAATTCTCCAACCCAAAAAGTTCATCAATTTACCCTGAAAATCCATTCAAACCTCCAACGAACCAACTGAAAGCAAAGAGAAAAAAGATCAAGAAACATTCCAAAATCAGAATCATTGAAAAGTCCGTACTTTATACTCTCTCCCTCGCTTTATATATGTATATTTTGTGTATGTATATCTGTTCTGCTTTCTCTGTCTAATTACTGCCGTGTGTGCTTCATGAGAAGAAGAACCAGAGGTACAAAACCCAAGATAATATTGGATTTTTTCGAGCGGGATGAATTACGTAAAAAACCCAACAAAAATTTTGGTGCAATTCTCCAGATGGATCTCGGATCTTGACCGGAGGCTACTGCTTTTAATCCTTTTACCCGTTTCACTTTTTCTTTACGTTTCTCTTTCGCCAATAAACACCACCACCACCACTGTGATCGTCTCGTTTTCCAATTTGGCCCCTTTCAAATCCATATTCAATGGTTACGAACCCATCAACCATCACCATGATGTACAGAATGAGACCCAGCCTGTGAATGTGCAGAAAGGGCCGAGAATTGCGGTTTGTTTAGTGGGTGGAGCCAGGCGATTCGAGCTCACCGGGCCGTCCATTGTGAAGAGGATTCTCAAAGTGTATAATAATTCCGATCTCTTTCTTCACAGCCCGTTGGATTCGAATGCCTACAAGTTTACGCTTCTGAAGGAGGCGCCCAGAATCGCCGCCGTGAAAATCTTTCACCCCCAACCAATTCCGGAGACTGAGTCACAGCTCCGAGTCCTCACTTCTCAGAACTCGCCAAATGGCATACAGGTACATTTACTATTTTCTGTCCCCTTCTGTTTATTATTGCAAAATAAGCAAATTGAAAGGTAATTAATATTAGCCTTGAAATTAATGCAAATTAAAAGAGTTTAATTAAAGATAATGCAATTCAAATGCCATAATAAATACTATCCTGGTGTAATTTTATTGTTTAATTATTTTAAATTATTGGTGAAAATGTAGTTATTATTGGTTGTGAGAATAGAAGTTGTTGGCTGTATCCTTAGCCAGTTTTGGCATTAAGTTAAATCCAATTCAGTTTTTGTTTGGTTTACATTTATTATCCAACTTATTTTTGGATCTCAGGTTATATCGTGTTAGGCAGGTAATGTGTTCTTATTGAGTTGAAATTATGTTCAGTTTCACCCAACTGCCCCTAGAAAAATCAGATTTCATACCAGACCTAAATATCTACAATGGAGTCCAGGACTACGTTAGGTTTGAAAAACTTCTATAGGAGAATTGAAAAAACCGCGCTTTTGGTACGACGAAGAGTTATGCCCCTTGTACAGGGGAGTTTGTCGGGGAAAATGCCATAATATCTGGTGGCTTAACTGCATTGGATGTTGGACTAAAAACAGATTTAAACAGACTAATGCAGTGCTGTCACCTGACATTTTGTCAAACTGTGTGGGAAAACCCGTGTACATGTGGCATGATTGATGAAACGTTAAGCATTGAGTAGGTTTTTACATCAAAATCTTGATGGAAATATACAATTGATGTGAGAACTACTAAATTTCATCAATCATGGCCTTGAATTGTGACCGATTTTCTTTTGTATATGTCATTTCGTCTAATCAATGTCTTCTCTCTCCTTGTAGGGCCTGTTGCAATATTTCAATCTGGTAGAAGGATGTCTAACATTGATCAAATCTTACCAAGAAAAGAACAACTTTACTTATGACTGGATTATCCGGACCCGAGTTGATGGCTACTGGTCCAAACCATTGGCACCCGATAACTTCATCCCTGGTCAGTACTTAGTTCCACCAGGCTCCTCTTATGGTGGCCTAAATGACCGTTTTGGCATCGGTGATGTTAACAGCTCCATTGTTGCACTTTCAAGACTTTCACTAGTTCCCGAACTTGACTCAGCGGGGTTTACCCAACTTAACTCGGAAACCGCGTTCAAGGCCCAACTCACCACTCGAAAGGTACCTTATGTTACCAAATCCCTCCCGTTTTGTATAGTAACAGATCGTCAATATGAGTTTCCCCCTGCTCGTTTTGGTGTCCCCGTGGCAGCGCTGTCTAGCCCTGGCCCATTAAGTGGTGCTAAATGCAGGCCTTGTACACCGGTGTGTACTGGGTCGTGTGTTGGGCCTATAATGAATGGGCTTGACAAAGGATGGAGCTGGACTGAATGGGCCAACAACACAGTAGAGCTTTGCGATGCCCATGATAAATGGGAAAATGGTTGGGAGAAAGTATTCGATAGGGTAGCCAGGAAAAATCTAGCTGCCGCAAGGAAGGAAGTTTTGGCTCTCACAATCGAGCAGTGTGTCAATGATTTCAAGAAGTTGAGAAATCGGACGCCCATTTGGGAGTCTCCACCGGTGGCTGAGATTTGTCGGCTTGGGTTGAAATATAGATGAGGGAGCAAAATGAGAAATGTGGGAATTTATAGAATTTTTTTTTTACATATATCTACATTATTGCATAATATTCCTTAATAACATATATCTACATAGCAAATTTATTTGGGTTCATTATAGAATTTATTTTTTACATATATCTACATTATTGCATAATATTCCTTAATAACATCATTTTTTTTCCTACAGAAATGGCGGATTTTTTGCGCGATGATGAAATTATAGAAATTATGAATAACGTACATTAAAATTGTTTGAAAATAGTATTTCTTTCATGAAGGTTAAAGGAAGGATATCTATTAACAACAAAATTCATGTTGTGCATATCAGTTATTGATATGGGCTTCTCCCTTTGCATGGAGTAGCAATACAATGGTAACTATAAGTGAAAAATATTTAACTAAAAATATTTCATAATACATTTTCAAAAATAACAAATTTGTTCAACTTTTTCGAAAGTCAAGTGATCACATTTTGTGACAATCAGATAAAATATTGTGATGTATAATTTAAATAAATAGTTCACATTCACAATAACGCATAATTTGTAGTCACGATTACATATCGTCACAATTCATGCATTGCTATTTGTGGGTCATAATTACGTATTTTAATCACAGAACACATATATAATAGGTTACAAATTATTTAGGGAAAATTACCCAAACCCTTGAACTTAAGTTTCCGTTTCAAAAATAAGGAATTAATTTTTTTTTTTAATAAAAAATCATGTGTAGCCCATTCCACCCACCAACAACCCTTATCACTTCATCTCCCTCTTCATCGCCAACAACACAACTGTGAGACCGGTGTAGCACGACCGCCGACTGTTACCCAACCTTTGAAGCCCATCGGAACCTTCAATGATGGCAGAAACTTGATTTGGGGAAAGCAGCTATGACAAGCTATTTTGCTCGAAGCTTCTCCTGTGAGCACAGTTTCTCCTGTGAATAAGAGGGAATGCCTCCGTCGTGCCTGGCCGCGGCTTCTTCGTCGGCAGAGGGAAGCAATTATGTCCGGTGAGGTTCGTTTTCAAAGAAGCAGATTGATTAATTTATTGATTCCACCGAATGAGGGCCATGGATACATTTAGAGGCAAATTTTAGGAGCGACGCCACAAATTGCGAGGAAGGGTAGTCGTGAAGGCAATGGTGGTTGTGGATTGAAGGTGCATTGTGGTGGTGGTTGTGGATTGCAGGAGAACGTGGTGGTGGTGGTGGGGTTGGTCGTGGTGATGGTTGTGGATTTGAGAAGGCGACATTTTGGATGGCGCCGACAATTGTGGAGAGATCTGGAAGAAGGCGGCGATGAGGTTGTGGTTATGGATTTGAGGAAGCGTTGATGTTTTGTATGGTGCTACAATGGTGGAGTTGAGACTGTTGAGTGGGGTTAAAGGAAGAGAGATTGCGAGCAGTTAATTGGATAAATTGTGCTTAGTAAATAATTGGGAAAATTACATAAATCAAGGTGTTTAAATTTTAAAGTGCAAAAATCAGGTATAAAGATTTTTTAATCAAAATTCAGGTATTGAATTAATGATTAAATATTATACCCATCCAAACCTTAATTTTATTTCATATCTTCCTCTTCTCCCTCTTCATTTCTCTCACTTCTATACCATTCAAACCCTAAAATTAATTCTTGACTCACCGTTGTAGGAAAAGCTCGTCCTCTTCATCGCCGGAGGAATCTATTGCATAAGGATCAGTCATCAATATTCGAATGATTCTGGACCATTACAATTGTGTCCTTCATGGGTGCTTTTTGGGCTTTTTGGTGTATGTGAGTAACTATTTGGTTTACTGTGAATAACTATTCAACTGTAATTTTAAAATTCGATAATTTGTGACTAAAAAATAATTTGTGAACAACAAATTTGAAAATATGACCGATAGATAAATTGTAACCTATAATTTTTTGATCTGTGACCAATGAAATAAATTGTGACGTTTAAAATTTTTGATTTGTGACTTCGAAATAATTTGTGGTCAATTAATTTAATAATATGTGACCAATAAATAAGTTGTAACCTATAATTATGTACATGTGAC
>CAIGRN010103490.1:0-15292 GCA_903798345.1 Fraxinus anomala | reverse complement strand
ATATGAAAATTGTGATTTGTGATCAAATTATATGGAATTGTGACCTTAATATATTTAATTAATAAAATACATGTTTAATTAATTTATTTATAAATAAAATTTAAAAAACTCTGAAATCTGAAATTTAAACATAATCTCTTAAATTTGAAATTGGTAAAACTAAACATCTTACTTATGAAATCTTCCCCTATCTAAAAATTGGCAAGATCTCCAATTTCAACTATACAAGGGAGTCGTTATTTTAATCCATTATTTTTATATACCTATTCACATTTTTTTAAAGTAAATTTATATCACAACTTTAATCGTATGTAAATTTACTTAAATAGACAAGAATAAAATCAATTAAAACCCTATGATACAAGACTGAAAGACAGACTATTTTCTCAATTCCCTCAAAAGTTCCCACTTTCCCATAACCACCAATCTCCCCTGAAACCCGTTCCTGAAAATCCACAATTTGATAAAGAAATCAGATACTGGGTCAAGAAAAATGTTATATATGCCATAGTAAATGTCCATTTGACAGGAATCTTGTGCCTTCTACCTTTTATAAAAGAGTTTCTTGAAAAAAGTTACCTTAATTATTGTTTGGAAATTAATTTCGAAAAAGTTTTCTACCGAAAGAGTTTTTAGATGAATCTACATTGAATCATCTTCATTTAAAAGCTTAAAGCTCTTCTAAGATGTGGAATCCACAAGTATAAGTTGTATTTTACTTTTTCTATTGATATATAATTCAAATATTTTGAAAGCTCAATATTTTTTTTTCTTTTAGGGGAATATACTAAAATTTAGGTCAACTAGTTTAAGGTCATTTCATATTCCAAATCACTTCACCCTCACTTATAACTGTCATCTGAAATCTCACACATGGGGTCAAAACTCACTCACAAGAGTTTAATGTGTGCATTACATATTGATACATGAAGAAACTTATACCAAGTACTCGAAATAAGTTCTAAACAAAATTAATTAAAACTTTATTAATCATTCATTAATTTTACTAGTACTTGATTACAAAAAACATGTCCAATCACTTAAAGTATTATAGCATCAAAATCCTTTTTATTTTCCTTTTTCTTCATATTTTTTTATTTTTTTTTCATTATAAAATAATAATGCAAAAAATGAGATAACAAATAAATAAAAAATAGAGTGCATGAATATGTAAAAATCATGTACATGCAGGCTTGTACCTAAAAACCTACTTAATAAGGCACACTAGTGCTCTTACTTTTAAGAGTAACACCGCAATTCATAACATCTCTTTAATCAAAGAGTTCGCTTTTTTTTTTTTAACCTAAATCATCTTAGAAGAAAATATAATCTTAGTCAAATAGCTCATCATATTAGTCAAGTGACTCACTTGATTAGTCAAGAATCTAATATGGATAGTGAGATTTTGTTTGTTGTTCCTAACCAAGAATTTACGGCATCTAAGTCTAATATGACCTAATTTACAACAATCGTGACAAGTGAGAGTAAATCTATGAGCAATTATAGGTTTCAAGTTTTGAACCTTAGGTTGAGGAAACCTATGTTGCATGAATTATTTATGTCTAAAACTCCTACACTCTTAAACTTAATAGAGGTAGGTAAACCTTATTTTTAGAAGAGGAAGCGGTATGAGAATTTGTTTCATTATAACCTAAGCCTCTCCTATTCTCAGCTGGTTTATTCAATCCTAACATATTTTCAAGTTTCTTAGATCCACTAGAAAATATTGAAGTTGGGTACTAGATTTATCAAGATCACTCGTAAGAGTTTTAACCTTAATTTCTAGGACTCTTTCTCAACCCTTAACTCATTCAATCTTCTAGTTGACTCTTCAAGTTTGACTTCTAAGCTCTCATTTTCTAACTCTAGTTCATGTAATTTCTTAAAAGCAGAGTTATTAGCCTTCTTCAACTTAAGGCTCTCGACATAGAGCTGGTCAAAGGTTTCTTGTATATCCCAATCATCTTCTGATTCTTCCTTCGAAGGGTCTGATTGATCTACGTCCTCAAGTTTCCCACTCTCCTCTGTAGGTTCACTCTTAACCACAGAAGTGAACGATATATAATTCCATCTCTCATCAGGATTGGAGTTCTCATTTTGATTATCAGAGCTAAACTCTTCATCAGTAGGAGTAGTGTTTATAGCCTTACCTGAGGTTTTCTTGTAACTTGGGCACTCAAATTTAACATGTCCAAAACCCTGGCACTCATGACACCTTACAGATTGAGACCTCTTCCAGAGATCCCTAGTATCTCCCTTTTCTCTTTTATCGTTCCTGTTTTACTAGTGTTATCTTTAAACTTATTAGGAAGTCTCCTATTATTCCAAAGAATTTCTTAAATTTTCTAACAAAGTAGACAAACTCCTCATCCTTTAGGATGTTATTATCAATCTAATTACTAATCTCTTCCTTAACAGTGTTTAGGGCTAAAGACTTGTTTTTCTTAGACTTAGGTAGGTTAAGCTCATATATTGGAAGAGATCCTACAAGTTCTTCTATCTTAATAGTATCTAGACCTTTGCTTTCTTCAATAGCTGTGATCTTAGATCTAAATTTTTCAGGTAAGGATCTCATCACTTTTCTCATAATCTTAATCTCGGGGATTCACTCACTAAGGTTGAAACTAGAATTCGCTATATCATTCAATTTAGCATAGAATTTATCAAAAGACTCCTAGTGGTCAACATTTCAAGCTTAGAGTTTTTCACGGTCTTAGTTCCCTCATGTGGGATTTCTAATGTCTCAAGCTTCTTTAATAGTTTCACACATGGATACACACTTAAACTCTTTAGGGGAAATAGCTATAAAGATGACATTGACACCTCTACTATTCTAATTACACTCAGTTAAATCATCTTTAGTCCAAGTAAAGATATCTGTTGGTGTAACAACACCAGCAACAGATGTAGATGGGACGGTTCAACCCTTTTTCTACTCTAACCCCAAACACGTTCATCCATTGACTTTAAAAATGCTCACTCTAACATTGCAATAGACATAATTACTACCATGAAAATAAGGAGGAACAGAAAGTTATTGACTCATCTAGACAAAATTGGGTCATGAATCGATATTAAGCTCTAATACACAATTGAAAAAAATTTAATAATCGATCAAACAACATTCAGACCCAACAATACCTAGATGTGTATAAAGCAAAATTAAAACAATCGACCAATAAAAAGTAACAAGTTACTTATTTATTATTTCTAGATAATTAAGTTTAATGTCAAATTAAACCCTGAGTGTCAATCATACAATATAGATCAAAAACAAAAGTAAAGAAAACCAATTTGGTAACGAAGAAAAATTCCTTGAAGAACTCCACATGGATCAAAACCCACTAACCAAACCTTATCACAAGATTCACTAGAAAAAATAATTTATAGTTGGTCTAAACACAACTAAACCTTAGTAGACTGACCACCCAACATGTAAATCACTGAAGAACCTCTACATTGTGCATATGCACTTTCTAGCAACTCTAGAATTCTTTTCCCTCCGTGCGGATCACCAAGAATAAACTCGTTCTAGAACAACTGAAATTACAAATGTCTCTTTTCAATTTCAGAACTCTGAAAGTTTATTAATGAAGGTAATATTTTTGGTGTTTGATCTTTTAATATTTTGTATTTTGATCTTTGAGTTAAATCAAGAGATTTATGGAATGTGTTATTGATCTTCAATAATATGTTTTCTTAAATGAAAATATATTCAACACGCTTTTTGGACGGACCATGCTTGCGTATTTATAATATAAAGTGTTTGAGGTTGAATGGGTTTCGTAAAAATGTTGAAAATTTGCAAATAGAATTCACCCGAATATCACCGTCACTCCAGCGGTGGTCGAGCAGGAGATGAGCAATCACACAGCCCCTCGAGCGCTGGGCACGCGTCCAGCGAGCAGTCAATGTTTTGAAATTTCTGCTTAAGCGCCATCTCCACGGTTGGCGAGCATTTTTCGGTTATTTTTTCGACTTGGTCTGTCTTTGACTTTTTTGACTCATTCAAGATCTATACTACCAATCCCCGACTCTTTGGCTTTAATTACAACTCAATAACAATGATTTTGAATTACGAATATGATATTTTTTGGGCAACATTATCGTGTCTTACAGAGCTCTGATCCTAAATCCTCGAGGTGGAGTAAAATAATAGAGTTGTTTTGGCAATTCCACCAAAAAGATCTCAACTCTCACACTTCAGGAAGATTGAAATAAGAGATTGAATCAGCTTTGATGGAGGTTATTATATGGAGAAAGTAGTTGAAGACACATCCCAAGGAAATTCCCCATGACTTCCACGAAGTATCTCATCGGTCATCTCAGTGTGTACACCATGTCCAAGCTTCTCAAACAACACAATGCATAACTTGTCTAATCCAAAGATGGCAACTTGTATGGAAAACACAGAAGGGGAAGAGGTTCAGGTATTATGCCTGAAATTGAGATATTTTCATTTTTCTATAAATAATGAATGATTATAGTTATTACTGTCCGGCCAATGCACAATGTTAAAATCACTCAACATATAATGCATAATGTTGCCTCCAGTAAGCCTGCAATAGATTACGTCTACACGTAACGAGTTCACCGTAACTTGCCAAATTTGGAAATTTGCTCCCGACATGGTTCTCACCCTACTAGCCTCAACGGTGATGGTGTTTGGCAGAGTAAGTGAAGGGCATTGCAGTGTTGCTGGTTTGTTGAGAGGATTTTGTTACTGCTGCTGAATCCATGGGAGAGCAAAAGACACCGGGCAAACTGAAACATCTAAGTAGCCAGAGAAAAAAAGAACAAAAGCTACTCTCATAGTAGCGGTGAGCGAAATGTAAGCAGCCTAAACCGTATAAAGGAGGTTGTGAGAAAGCAATCTAAGCGTCGTGCTGCTAGGCGAAGCTTTACTTTAATTGAAAATAATGTTATAATCACTACTTTTAACGTCAAATTGGGAACAAATGGTGCTACAAACTTAAAATTTTTGAAGATTTAACTATTAAGAATTATAGGTTGAGGACTAGTTTGCTTCAAAAGTAGTAGGTACAAGCCCTCCTGCTCCACTGCAATTTTCTCGACTAAAAAAGGCATGTTTGGAAAGTGTTTATCAACACTTTAAATTATAAATAGATAGAATTAAGTTAATAATAGTTGTGAATCACTCGAAATGTGTGGATAAAAAGTGACTAGAGCATTTATATCTATTCAATAAAAAGCACTATAGTTGCTATTGAGTTAACTGCACCATGTTGCTAACATGGACGTCCGCTGTTCAGACGGTCCAGAGTCGGCTGCTTGTAGACTAAAATACTGAACAGAGGAGACTGGGAAAAAACATCATACAGTAATGGCAAAAATACATTCATTTTCTATACAAGATGCATATTTACAGGTAATACTATGGTAAATGTCTGATGCATACATCCACAGGTGTTATTATTGTAAATGTTTCTGAAGACATTGTTTTAAGTTTTGCAAAGTTACAGGCTTCGATACAAACGAGTCCATACCATTTGCAAAACACTCATCTGCACTCTCTGACAACGCATTCGCCGTCATCTGCAAATATATGAATATAATTTGTTAAAGAATGTCGAGCAACTTGTCTTGAGCAGAAAGCACGTAGACAATTCAAAAATGGCTCCAGAATCAGCGAGTAATCAAATGGTTAACGAATAAAGATGAGGACTACAATCTTACCGCTATAATAGGAATCCTCTTTCTGGATTTTGTCGGTTCTTCTGAATTTGTTGAAGAATCCAGCAGAGGTAACTGCAGCTCGACTCCTGCCTTCACTGCATCATCCCAGTTACCAGTTTCCTCAAATGATCGGATCAGCCTTGTAGCTTGAAGACCATCCATTACTGGCATGCATACATCCTTCAAAAGTTTCCCATTTCCAATGACTATGGAAGCAATAATGAATATCGAAAAGAGTGCAAAAAGAAATTTTTGATCTGTGGGCTTCTTATATAAATTTTATCCGATTTGGACGTAAAAACTAATTTAAGAATGAAACCGTTAAATCACACCACTGTTTAGTTCCAAGAGTGCTATATGCTATGTTTATTATGATGCTAACCATTAATTCTTGACCTTGTAACTTCGAAAAAAGTCGGTGCGTGTTAGGTAGGGAGGATTGGATAGAAAGGGATAGCATATAGGTGGAAATCGAAATTAAAATCTTGTTCATTTTATTGTATGATCTTGTCGAGTACTCGTACCAAACATGCACTTAGTTGATAGAGAACGGTCACTTCATGAACTCTAATAAACAACTATGTGCATACGAATGAAACTAATACCGAACTATTGTAAATATGTGATCAATTTCTTTTATGCATACCATGAGAACAAGATTGTAGATGTTGCATTGAACTGCATGTACAGCTTCTACTCCATTATTCACGACATCTATGTTGTGGCCCAACTGCTTCATCATTGACTTTGTCACCATCACATTAATCTTGTTATCTTCAACAAGAAGGATCTTAGGTTTTAGCTCAGCTTTTGAGATTTCTGGACTGTTGATGGGAGTACAGTTGAAACTTTCGACAGCCTGATCATGTGTTGGACATGTTACTCGAGAACTAATTGTTTCCAAAGTTTCACCTACCCGATTTCTTGTTCTGAAGGAACTGGTGGAGGGAACATGAGAATGGAAAATATCACTCACTTCACTATGAATCCGTGTATGTTTCGCCGGAGTGCTTAGATTACTAGAATCTGAGCTATGCTGTGACGAAGTCCCAGGTTCAGACATCTCCATAACACCAGCTACCGAACACACATCTTCATCTGAACTGGCTTCTTTATGTGTAATATTACTATAGGGGGATAAGGAGTCTTCTGATGTTCCATTACACTTATGCGAGGCATTAAATCCATAACTGTTTGGTGAGAGTTTTGGGTTCCATCCAGAACCGTGAGAAGAAACTAACGAACCCAAAATACGTGGTTCGAACAAGAAAATTCCTGAATGTAAATCATCGTCATTAGAGTCATCCGAGATATCATGGTTCATCATATCTGAAACTTCATCAGGATCATCTGAACTATCAGAGGCCGGTGAAACCTTGTAAGATAGTACGAATGTAAAAGTAGAGCCACAATGCTCTTTACTAGATACAGTGAGCTGACCACCCATGAGTTCAACCTGTTTATATACATAAAAATGTGAGGCTGCTAGGACATGTATTTATTGATATCAGAATATATATCTACTGTGTAGTACTGTAGTTCATAAATAGAATAAATTAAGGATTACGGTTTCTTTCAATTGCTATTTCTATCTTCTTTTTTTATTCAAAAACCTGTTGGGCTATTATATCCAACAATATGCTCAGAAACAATTACACTGCTTCCAAAATATTATTTCCCAAGAAGAAAACAAAATTAGTCAAGGACATGTAATCTTGGATAGCTGATCGTGTCAATTTAGATACAATTTTTTTCGGGAACTCTATGTTTTACCAAAGAGTCGATCATGTAAATTCATATTATTTTTGAAAACAGTTGTTAAATATATTTGAATACAATTTACTTCAAATTATACAAATGAAAAGATTTACATTTTGATGATTAAACCATCAAAGCGTAATTTCGTTAATGATTACTAGCTATTACACTGACTACATATTATCTATACATTTCAACAGGCCTATACTTCTCAAATGTTACTTGGTTTTCTATATAGATTCATGGAGCAAACGAACATCCAATCAAATAAGGCCCCTCAATTGAAGGAACCAGTATTCGATTCTCATGCGCATATAGTATAATATCACATTAAAAATTACACGAAGAGCACGTGATGCAATGTATAGAAGGGTTCACATCATAACATTTACATGTATGGTCAGAAATTGGAATATACCATACACAATGGTTATCAGATTTAGCCATTACGAACTGACTGTTGGGTTATCAAAGTGTCCATGAGTTGAATGTAATTAACATGTTAAGGCAGATGAGAGTTGGGCCATGCCTTGTGTGTAGACCTAATGAAACTCCAATTCACAAGAAGAATGTGATCCTAGTACGACAGGTTAAAAGATAGAGAAGTGGAACAAAGCTAAAACAAGACAACGTAATTGCAAAGGATATGATTTTCTTAGATATTTGGTTAGACATAAGATGGAGGGCACATAGCAGAGATAAAAATTCATGTAGGTTACTCAACATTTATTTGGAACAAGTTTTGGGTTGTCGTTTCTCTTGAAGAGCATGTGAGGAAGCATAATAACTTTTCTAATCTTACTTTCAGCTACTTTGGACGATATTTTAGAATACAAGTTAAATTAGAAACTTAGTGCAACATATAGCAAGATTACCAATTGTTTACAGATTGCTAGTCCTAATCCTGTTCCGCCATACTTTCGAGCTGTATCTGCACCAACTTGCATGTATTTCTTAAATAGATTGGATATTGCGTTTTCTGCCATGTCAAGATTGCAAGTTAGATATCAGTGTTAGCAAAATCTCATTAATTGTTTCAAAGGATTTATTCGAGCAAAACGAACATTTTTAAGTAAATACCTGGTATTCCAATTCCTGTATCATAAACATCACAGCATATCCACACTATTGTTTCTTCACAGTTGGAGTCACTCTCTTGGACTCCTTCTATTGTCGAACATTTAACTTCTTTTTTTGTATTGACTGAAACAGGTGATTGATCGGAAGAAATATTCTGATCAGGTACTTGTTTGACCGCATCATGTGGCTCTGGTATCACATAAAGCTTTATACCAACCTTGCCTTCATGAGTAAACTTGATTGCATTGCTGGTAAATGATAATATAGAAGCATTTACATTATTTAACTGATTTGTTTTAAAATTTCTCAAAAAAGTGTAATAAAACAATTTGCCAATGAATTAGAAATGGAATAAGATGATTGTTCCACATCATATGAATAAAGATAGACCCAATTATATAATAATCTCGTACGTTTTTATAAAGACAAATATACCATGATATTTTGCAAAAATAAACAGTCAGGCACGTGTTTTTTAGACTGTTGCTCTTCCAGTTACATTATTATGCCAAAAATTACTAGTTGACCTTACATGCAGGATTACTTCTCCTCTAAAATTAATGGTGCACCTTCTCAAGAAAAAGGTTCAGATATATGTGTTTTTCCTCTATTCTACCTAGAATAAAAAGTTTTGGGATATCTAATGCTTGATGGACTCTCTTATGAATGGTACCATCTCAAGAAAAAGAAGTATACAGAAAAGTGAACCTGCAAATATGAAAAATAGAAACTGAACTTTAAAACCTACATGTACTACAAACAAGATTTCGAGCTACAATGTGTTAAGCACCTGATCAGGTTTGTGAGAATCTGACGAATCCTTAAGACATCTCCAACAACCTGAAATTGAAGCATTGTGTTCATTAAAAAGTGCTATGGCTACAGAATCAGTAGGTATTCCCATCTCTCTAAACTTATACATCAAAAAAGAGCTCTATATTATTGATTGACAATGTAAAGGTCCCTCACCTCCACCGGGACATCATCTGCTACATGCCCTTCTAAGGTCAATGATTTTTGTAGTGATGCTGCTGCAGTCTGGAGTACGTGCTTTACTACCTCCCTTGGCCTAAACTTTGTAGCTTCCAATTTCATGACTCCTAATCAAAATGAAAGTTTTCATCAAATTTAGATAGATGATAGATCTTGTTTGGTCTATATATGAGAGATTTTTAAGAAAAATGAATCAATAAAAGGACGTGTGCAATAGAAACTCGCACTCAATGCTTGATCACAAGGAAGAACTTGTCAAGAAAAGGTTCGAGGAAACACCTGATTCCACCTTGGAAAGATCAAGGATGTCATTTATCAGTTGAAGAACCATGTCACCAGAAGATAACATTACTTTCAAAAGTTGTCTTTGTTCCTTATCCAGTTTGGTGTCAGAAAGAATATCAGCAATACTTAAAACTCCAGATAGGGGAGATCTTATCTCATGAGACATGGTTGCTAACATTTGTTTTGCTCGCATTGTTTCCTCTGCAAGAATATTATGGACAAATGAGTGACCCTTATTACGTATAGCTGATCGTGTAGAAAGCCATGATGGCTAGGATGCTTGGATGAACCTGTTATATGGATGGTTTTGTAGAGCTCTGTCTCCTTGGCTCTTTGTACAGCCATTTCCTCTCGAAGCTTTGCAATTTTCTCTCTTTTCCGGACCTGTAGTATGATTGAGATTGTAATAAGAAAAGTTAATTATCATAAAGAAAAAAGCTAAAATGATGCATAGAAATTGGCACAAACTATAAGCTACTAACTGAGTTTTTAGAAGACAAGCCAGATAAGCCTTAGACTCAAACCTATAGTAAAACAGAGCAGTGAAAACCCAACTGGCCTGAAGATTGTTTAGTTTTAACCATCAATCATACAGGCTACAGCAGGTAGCAATGTTTGCATAGGGTCAATTATATCATCTTGGAGAAACGATTTTTTCATATATACTATCTTCCTGAAAATTCTTCCGCTAAAATTACCTGATCAGTCACTTCCATCCCCATATAATTGACACCAATAGTCTCGCCAGCCTTGCTGAAAACAGGTTCCACATAAATTAAGAATGTCTTTGCCCCAAATAGTTCGGTTTCAAATGTAATTTCCCTTTTTGCAGGCAATCCTCTTTCTAAAACTTCTCTTTTGAAGTCTTGAGATTCCTTTACACCAGAACCAGTGAAAATCTCCACATCTGTTTTGCCTATGATATCCTGTCAAATCAAATTTTGCCAGACGCTGAAGAAAGGGCTTGGAAAATCAAACAAAACCTATAAGCAAATTGACCAATGAGAGAGTCAACTGCTCCTCAGAACAGCAGTGAATGTTGCTAGCAACAGTTGACGACAATCTGAAGTTGCAGAGATAGTGTACTTTAAGAAAATTAGCAAATTAGACTACAATAAATTATCTGCGAGTAAATTACCTCCTCGCGTAAACTTGGAAAATGATTATAGATGAAGCGATAGCGCAGATCTTTATCCTGAAAGATAGGGAATGGTTTGTCAATCACAAATAAAAATCATTAATGATAGGATTTTACTCTTGAATAAGATAAAGTAGTTTGTAAATTTGGCGAAGCAAAAGGAACTGTTATAAATTCACACAAACAGTTATTTGTTTTCTTTAACCATTGACAATACTTATAAAGGTTATGATTAACAATCTATGGATTACTGAAGTTTGGAAGAAGACCAAAAAGAAATAAGGACAGGACGTTAAACTTTTAAACTGTTTCCCCTATAGAAGCCATGAAGTCCTTCAAGGACAAGCTGAATAGTTGAATAATAATCTAAAATTGCTATTTTAATTGTGTCTTATAATCCAATTTCCATCTCCAAAAGCCGTCATAATGTTATCTACGTTGACTGGATCTAGCAGAAGAATGAAACAAACTACAGAATACTGTCCCAGGAAAAACAGAGAAAACAGGAATACACGATAAAAATATAGAGA
The DNA here is from genome assembly GCA_903798345.1 of Fraxinus anomala. NCBI lineage: Eukaryota > Viridiplantae > Streptophyta > Magnoliopsida > Lamiales > Oleaceae > Fraxinus > Fraxinus anomala. Next base: position 3,811 of record CAIGRN010103490.1, on the reverse strand, counting down.
GATATACCTGGTGACCTATGACTACTGGCGCGTTTTGTAAGATAAAATGTAAGAAATTATCTGCTCTCTTCAAAACCTGAGATAATTCCTCCACTGGAGAGGATTGCCTTTCAAGGTTATCAATACTTTCCAGCAATTTATCTCGTAACACCCGCTCTCGTTGAAGACTTGCCTCTAACGATTTCTCTAAATGCATTGCTCGCTGCTTCCAGTAAATTATGCTGTCATATTCTGCATCTATTGGTATTATTTCGTCTTGGAAGATAACAAGATTCTTTCTCCGAGGTGCATCTTGATAGAAGTATCTTAGATTTTCATCCAAAATAGAAATTGGATGCTTATCGCCCCCATATCCATCCTGTTCAAAACGATGTTCTTCCAGTATCTCCAATTTCTTCAGTTCAACTGCTTGCTGTTGTTGGCTAAGGTTGTCAAGCTCTTCTCTGAGAAGTCGTACAGCATTGGCCTGTTTATATTCCCAATTCTTAACCAAGTAGGCCAACTGTGAGGAACCTTTCTCGCTGTAATTCGTAAGGTCTAAAAGACGCTTAAAATCGACTATTGTAGGTTCCTCATTTATTGTAACCTCCGCCAACATATCCTTGTCTGCTCCTGGCTTTTCAACATTGAACTGCCTCCCAGCTTCATTTATATTTTCAGGCCACATTGACGAGAGGACAATTTCCGTATCTTCTGATTGATTGGACTCCATCTCACAACCCATGCCTTGTCCGGTTCACCGGAAACTTCTTTAAAATTGTACTGTAAGTTTAATGAAGATCAAATTGCTATCAAACATGATTCCATGCGCTGATTTCTGAATCGGATCAAAACTTGTGATTCACTAAAGATTGAAGCCTGAACAGAAGATAATATTGGATTAAATACCAATTGAAGTTCATGGAGGTTCTTTCTGAATTTAACATACAAATTGAAATGCTAGAAGAGCTTGCGTGTGTCCAAAGTGCAATTAAATATGACAAAATATAACCTCAGTCTACAGCTCAGTTTTATTGCACATCAGTGAGGTTTCAAAATCTAAGTGTGAGAAAGCTTCATATGAGGTTATTACAACATGGAAATTATTGGAAGTGTGCAAATTTCTATGAAAAAGAAAACACAAACTATACGACAAGAATTTTTTGTCAATGCAAGATGAATTGAAAGTACCAAGTTATTCAATTATCAACACCAAAAAAGTTAAAGCACATAAGCAAGGAATAAGCTGAACACATGACAGAATAAGTACTTCAGTCAAAATGGAAGGAAGCAGACTAAATAAATGTCTTGGAATATAGTGCAACCAAATGATAATATGCAAGGTTTGGGTTCAAAACTTCCATTTAAAATCCATCAAGCTGACCGCAATCAGACCCCTCACTCCCTTAACTACGAAACAGAACTGAGAAATTTTAGTTCTAACATAAAGCAAACAAAATTATTAGTTGCAGGATAAATTTTCAGGGATCCTCTTCTTGCAGAATCTGATGGCAGGAAATGAATACAATAAGATGAAAATTTTGTTCCAGTTTATCCCAGCTCAATTCATGGCAGGGGCAAGCTTGCACTGAAAATTTAGCGTAACTGATTAAATTTAGTGGCTCTAAATTCTGATAGAACAAAGAATATCAGGAAAACAAACATCAAATCTATCAATACTGATTTCATGAACAGGAAAGAATAAATCATTATGATATAATCATATTTTGGCCAATTAACAACCTCAAAGAATAATTCAATATAAAGACACTGAAAATCAGAATTCTATGAAACAACAGTCAACGGGCAGTTCAACTTACACATTACCAATGATGCAAAACATCCAATTTCCTGTCAAAATTAGGATAAAATTACAAAAGCCCATACCAGAAAATCAAATAAAGAGCCCAAAAAAGCTGACCTTTATCAGTGTTTCGAGAAGAACAGAAGGCTAAGTTCTATCAGAACACAACATTTTACTGTAGATCTGAAAGAATCTATTTGAAGTTCTTGGTCAAATAAAAAAATAATAGCCAAGTATTAGGAGCACGTAAAAAATGTAGAGAAAAAGAAGAGGAGTGCATGTGCTAAGAAAAATGAGAAAAATGAGTAGGAAATTCAAGAAGCCATGTGCGCTTAGGTGAAAAATATTGCAGAAAACGCTCGAAAATAGACCTTTCTTATAATACTATTAATCACAATTCACAACTCTCTCTCTCTCTCTCTCTCTCTCTCTCTCTCTCTCTCTCCTTCACAGTGTGTTTTTCTTAATTGGATTCATGTTATGTTTTCAGCTCGGCACTCCGGTTAAACTTCAACTTCAAGAGTCAGTCTGCTGTAATGATGTTATTTACTTATTTATAGAGAGTCAGCACATGTAAGCTGGAATAGTAATATAATATATGTATACGTATTACAAACGGTGAAGGCAGGTTTTGCTCCCCGCCCTTTTACGAGGTGACGTTATTGGGCGGCGCGTGTAAACAACGAGAAAAGTGAGTACACGGGAATAAGAAAAAATGATAAACCTTTAACAGCGGCAATTATTTGAATTTTTTTTTTATGTACACGTTATTAACTACACATTCACGTAATAAAATATTAAATAATTAGCACATATCATCTTTATCTTTTGCTATTATTGTGAAAAATATCATTACCTTTTTATTTTTGACATTTTCACCTTTATTTCTATATTTTATTGAGCAAAATATCTTTTTCATCTATTTTCTCAATTATAAATTGTGAAATGACGAATATACATTTTGTCTAAATAAAACAAAGAAAAAGAAAGAACTAATTATAACCATAGTCTCAAATTATTTTTTAAAAAAATGCAAACGAGTTTCAAATAAATTAGTAAAAAGGTAATTAGCAAATAATATCCCCCACATTTCACTATTATTGTAAAAAAGGTCAATATCTTTCTTTCTTTCTTTTTTTTTTTTTTTGATATTTTCATCCTTAACTACACATTTGATTACGCAAATCATCGTTTCTATTCATTTTCATTCAATTTCTCAATAAAAAAAAACTATGAAATGACGAATATACCATTCTATTTAAATATAAAAAAATTAAATAACTAATTACAACCATAGTCCCAATTTTTTTTATAAAAAATGTAAATGAGTCCCAAATAAATTATTAGAAATTAGAAATTAAAAAATTAAAATGTGCAAATGAGTCCCAAATAAATTATTAAAAAATATAAATAATGGTTTACACAATTATAGATGTAATTAATGGTGAAAGTATCAAAAATGAAATGTATAGACGTTTTTCATAATAATAGTGAAAAGTATGGACATTATTTGCTAATTACCCTTTCACTAATTTATTTGGGACTTGTTTGCACATTTTTTAAAAAGTTGGGACTATGATTGCAATTAATTTTTTCTTTTTCTTTTTCTTTTATTTAAATAGAAGGGTCTATTCGTCATTTCACATCTTTTAATTGAGAAAATTGATGAAAATGACATTTCGCCCAATGAAAGGTGAAAATAAGGATGAAAATGTCAAAAAATGAAAAGTAAAATATTTTTCACAATAATAGTGAAATGTCAGAACGTCATGTGCTAATTACCCATAAAATATTGGGAAAATTGTAGCAACGGTCCCTATTCTTTTCAATTTCTGCAACTTTACCATAACTTTCAATTTGTACCAACAAAGGTCCCTAACCTTTCAGAAATATGCATTTGGAATACAAATGGATGGAAACCATTCAGTTGACCAAAAAATTTAATTTTGACCAAATTTGATAAGTACATTTATGTCAATCACATATTAAACCTTTTAAAAATCAAATTAAGCTTAAAACAATATGAGA
>CAIGRN010103465.1:0-13015 GCA_903798345.1 Fraxinus anomala | reverse complement strand
TGATTATTATGGCAAGCTATCTAATATTGTTAATCTTTATCATGTATTGCTTGATTGTGTTAGTAGGAAGAAGAAGAAACTTGCTAAATCTTTCGTACCTTACTCTAGGAGTTTGCTTTAAACGGTAAATAACTTTTCTAAATTTGAAAATATTATTTGAATACTTGTGAGTTTTAAACTGGGGATTGCTCTACAAATACTTCTTCTTGAATAAAATCATTTAGAAATATACTTTTAACATCAATAACAGATTGATTAATTGGTCTAGTAACTAAATTTCAAACATGATTTCTTGCAAATTAGTTATTTTTGTATAGCTAGAATCCAAATTTCATCAAACTTGAATTTTTTTAAATTCCCTGATTCAATTTATGAAATAAAAGCATAATTATTAAAATGATTACTAGTAGAAGACCTAGTACTTACACCTTTGGATGGATCATCAATGATGAGTTCTTTTGGATGAGAAGAGACAAACTTACATTTCTTAGGTAGAGATGGATCACTTTGTATGTAGGGAGATTTTTCTTCATTTTGTTGCACATTTGCTTCTTCATCATGTTGATCTTCAAGATTTTTAGAATTTTTCTTGTTTTGATTTTGAATGTTCATTTGCTCAAAAGGAATCTCCAAACCTACATTATATCGATATCTTTCGTTTGATCAAGATGATTAGTTTTATCAAATGTTAGAAATATAGACTATTCAACGACTAATGTTGTTTTGTTAAAAACTTTATAAACTTTGCTAGTAGATGAATATCATAGAAAGATTTCAATATCAAATTTTGAATCAAATTTCTTCGGGCTTTCTTTTGTATTTAAAATAAAACATTTACAACCAAATATTTTGAAATAATCGATATTGGGAACTCTATTTTTCCAAAGCGTAGAAGGAGTTTTTGTTCTCTTTTGACTAACTTATACTCTACTCATAATATAACAAGCAGTGTTAACAATTTTGGCCATAGAGCTCCTCTAATGGATATGTGTTGATATCTTTTATATTTTCTATCAACATCCTTAATGAACACCAATACTTTTAGAGAGACCTAAATATTTTGCTCATAAGTTCATCGTTAGTAAAATTTCGATCAAATCCTTTAAAACTATTAACAATGTCGGTAAAACGAGTGATCCTATCAACAATAGGTTCATGTTGTTTCATAAAGAAATTTTTAAAATCTTTAACCAAAAGATTTGTCATAATTTCTTTTACTTTGCTAGTACCAATATGAATGACTTCTAATGCATGTCAAATATTATTTGCAGAATCACATGTGCTAATATGATTAAATTTATTTATATCTAAGGTACAGTAGAGTAAGTTTTTGACTCTAGTATTTAAAGAAAAATTCCATTTATCCTCTTCATCGTACTCTTCTCTAGGTTTTGAAATTGTTTTATCCGGTTACCATCAATTTCAATGACCTTTGTAGGCCTATAAGGACCAAACTCAATAACTTCCCAAATATTATAGTCTATTGATTTTAGTTTTTCAATAATTATAATGTGTACCAATAAAGAAGGGATGGGGATATATAGAATTTCTTTCAATATTTTGAAAATTAGAGTTAGCCATGACTCAAGATTTTAAAGTTTTAATTTTAAAATGAGCACCTTGCAATGATATCAATTGATAGCCCAAGAATGACTAACCAAGAGGGGGTGAATTAATTTTTGAAACTTTTTCAAAAATTAATCTCATATCATGTAAGTTAAGAACAAATAGATCAATCAAATAATAAGTGTAAACAAAATAATGGTAAGTAAAAGGGAATAAAGATTACAAACAATATAATTGTGAAGGTTCGATCCAAACCAATGATATACGCCATTTGTTACCAGTCTCTCCGTCACTAGTAATACCTTTTCACTATATTAATTGACTTATGGTGTAATCGAAACCCTTACAACGCTTTCTATGACTTACGAACAAGAAGTATTGATCATTATACAATGTTGAGCTTTCAAGGGACCTCAATATGACCTACAAGTTTGAAGAATGATTTTACAATTAATCTTCTCTCTTAATAAATGATATAAATGAATTAAGTATCAAGAGAGACTAACACTTCAATGAATAACAATAAATGATAGCTCACTTGTTAGATAAGAAAACTTTGAATGAGTGTAATGATTTTAAAATTTGATTCAATCAATCTATATTTTTCAATGTGAATAAGTAGATGAAATAAATGTAATGTAAGCTCAAATGATTTTGTTTAAGACTCTGTCCCTTTAATGCACTTAAAGACTCTTCAAAAAGAGATCTTACTTATAGAGGACAAAGAGGAATTTTATTTGGGAGAACAGACGAGGGTCGGGACGTTCGCCTCAAGTCCAAACATCCAAACTAGCCGCTACATGTTGAAATCAAAACGGTAAAAAATTTGACTGTTGAGATAGTTGGATAACCGCATGGTTATGGTCGATCGTTCGCCTCCATCTAATTTTCTCATTTTAGTTTCATTTGATCTGATTTGAATGTTTTGAAAAATGTAGACTTTTGGAAAGTGTTTCATCTAGATTTTCAAAGTAAGTGATATTTTAAAAATATGATCTGAGTTCAAATATCAATTTGAAAATCAATTTTATCTTTGATCAAATGATTTTATGCAAGTGATTATCGAAATAACTTTTAGTGCATAAAATTTTTTTAGAGCTTTAAATGGAGAATGAGAGATACAAATGGGTAATGAAGGTCACTCCAAAGTGGTTGGAAAAGAAAATGTGTATATCATCTCCACTTTTAAAAAAATTGTTACCTAACCAATGTACTATTTGTTCCCAACATGAATAGAAACTTAGTCTGTAGAGACCCCTTGGGAAAATCGAGCATTAAAAGTGTTTATGATTCCGGAAAGCTAGTACTATCCCAAAATGGAAAATTTATTGGAAAATGTATTTTTTTTTTTGAAGGAATGGTCATATTATGTACCGTTGACAATATGAATAAAAATAAAGTTGATTTGCCTATTTTATTAATGATTTTACATTATGTCATGTTAAATTAGGTCATATAGGTGCTAGTACAATGAAAAGAATGCTTAAATGTGATATGATTTCATACAACACCAATGAAGCTTATAAGTGTACAATATGTGTAGAATAAAAAATGATAGCGAAGCCTTATCAAAGCGTTAATAGGACCTACAAATTATAGAACTTATTATTTGCACATATCTGAATTAAATGGCATGTTGACTACGAGAGAAAATAGGTATTTTATTACCTTTATAGACAATCATTCTAGATATACGCATGTATATTTGATGAAACATAAGAGTGAAACATTTAACTTGTTTAAAATCTATAAAAATAAACCTGAAAATCACTTAAACAAGAAAATAAAAACCCTTAGAAGTGCTAGAGGTAGTGATGTTAATTCATTTTGGGAACAATAATGCATAATACATCAATGTTTTGTACATAGGACACCCGAACAAGAAAGTTTGGATGAAAGAAAAAATGGAACATTAGTTGAAATGATAAATGCCATGTTAATTTATGCCAAGTTGTCATTTTAATTGTGGGATGAGGCATTGTTAAGTGTATGTAGAAGTTTTAATAGAATTCTTTCAAAATTCACAAAAGTTTCTCCTTGTGAATCGTGAGAAGGAAGAAAATAAATATTGAATATAGACGAGTCTTGCATATTGCAAGAACACGGACCATAAAAAATCCAAGTTAAGTCTACTAACTATCAAATGTACCTGTGTTGGATATGCTAGTAATAGAATATCATATAGATTACTAAATTTGGAGACCAATCTGAAAATTGAATAAAACGGTGTGGAGTTCTTTGAGAATTCACTATTTTTGGATAATGAATTAAGGAAAACCCATAAATAGATTCCTAGCTCTAGTGGACCACAAGCAGAAACAACTCCTAAAGATGTTGATGAATCTAGTGAACTTCNAAATTGATTCTCAACTTATTTCACTTTACTTAGTAGAGGGAAATGAGAAGAGTGTTGTTCGAACAATACTTTTTGTTCTATAAGTGGAAATCGATCATAAGACTTACAAGGAAGTTATGACTTCTAGTCACATTATCTTTTATAAATATGTAATTAAAGACAGAATGAATTCAATTATGTCGAACAATACATGAGAACTTATCGATTTACCATTCAGATCTAAACCTACTAGTCGTAAATGGGTGTTTAGGAGAAAATATAATGTAAATGGTTCTCTTAATACCTTTAAAGTTAAATTAGTAGCTAAAGATTATCAACAAAATGAATGAATTAATTATTTTGATACATATACACCAGTAACTAGAATAACATCAATTAGGATATTATTGATATTAGCATATGACTTGCGTGTTTATCAAATGGATATTAAAACAACATTCTTAATTGACGATCTCGATGAGGAGATTTATATGGAACAACCAGAAGGGTTTGTTCTACCAAATAATGAACATAAAGTGTGCAAGTTAATAAAATCATTATCTAGTTTAAAACAAGCACCTAAGAAGTGGCATGAAAAAATTGACTTAACAATTATCTCTTTTGGATTTAAGCATAATAGTATAGATAAATATTTATATGCTAAAGCATGTGACAAAAAGGTTGTATTTATTTGTTTATATGTTGATGACACGTTGATTTTAAGTAATCATATGGATGGAATAAATCTACTTTGGGTTGAGTGTCTATTCTTGGAGGAGGTGCGATTTCTTGGAAATCTAAGAAACATGCATAACACTTTTAACCATGAATCTAAATTAGTAGCTTTAGTTGACATGGGGAAAGAAGTTGAGTGGCTTAAGGATCTTCTATATAAGATAGCTTTGGGACCCAAGAACATATTTTCGATATCTATTTTGTGTGATAGTCAAGCTACGTTAGCAAAAGCTTACAATAAGGTGTAACACAGGAAAATCTAAACATATGAGTCTAAGATATGAGTCCTTAACGATGAGAATTTGGTAGATCCTTTTACTAAACCTCTTAATAGAGATTTAATAATATCAACATTGAGTATGATGGGGTTGAAACTTCTAATAATAAGATCCACCAATGGCGACAAACCTACTTGCCATTTCTAAAACAATAATCCACAAGTTCAAGGGTAACAATAAGTCATTCGATAAGTGGATAGCTTCAGAATTGTTATTTCCATACAAGAACCCTATTCTAATCTTGTAATGCTGGTTATTAGTTAAATGAGGGTTGAGCTTCAAGCTCGTAATAAAGTTCAATACTAAATACAAGTATCTCCAAATGTAACGAAGATACTAGATGAACTTTACTTAGATGAACTTTGAGGTGGTGCCGCATCAATAGAAAGTAAGAGTTTTTCTCTTAAAAGTTCAATGAATAAGATGAGCGCAAGATCATATTAACGATAAGCACGTTTGAGGAACTTGTGAACTCGTGACAATTGTGTGTGTGTTTTCATCAGTATCATTACAAGGAATGCCTGGTTCAAAGCTATCATGCTACCTGCAATTTCAATAAAAATTTGTGAGAATTACACTATGGTTAAATTTAAATTGAAAGGTATCTAATTCTTATGCATTAAGTGTTGCTGATTTGAATATGTGATCGATATAATTTTGAACAAGTTGGAAATTGGTACATGAGTGTTGCTACCCGTACACGGGCTTTTGATGCACCACAGACTCTAATTTGAATTCCAAATCGGGGGCTGAGGTACATGTATATCAGCCCTTGTCAAAGCCCATGTCAAAGAGCTTTTGTACAAGAAGCTTAATAATTATTATATAATTGTTCAAAATCAAAATAGGCCACAATTAGGCTTTGAAGTGGAATGAATTGATGATAATGGAAGATAGTTTCCATTTTTCCCATGCGTTCGCATGGGTTAAATGGCCATGCAAACGCAGCCATGTCTGCAAAAACTACAAACATTTTGTGTGAACCATGCCATGTGAGAGTGAAACTAGCCGTTAGACTAGTTTTCACAACTTGAATTTTTGGTGCCTTTTGGTAAAAAGTTTTCAACTTTTCATAAATGTTAGGTACCATTTCTTGGTGTATGAATGAAAATCTATAAATAGGAGATAGATTTTCATTTCTAGAGACTTAATACAACAATTCATTACATACAAGAAAGAGATTTCTTCAATCCTCAAAATATGTTCAACCTTCTTTTGTATTCTACAAGTTTTGGAAGATAAACACTAGTGCTTAAGTATTTTCTTCTTCAAGTCTTGATTCGATCCTACAAATCATTTTACGCGAGTCCCTTTTAAGTACGAAATTATCATAGATGGGACAAATATTGTTTGAGAATAACGATTACGTATTTGAGCCTTATTACCATGTTTTTTTGGTGTTCTTGATATAAATTTTCTTTTGTTCTCTACTCCTATTCTTGAATTATATTCCAACGAAATCCATCCCTAAGATTTGAAACTCGAAATTGCATACTCAACCATTGATCTAAATCCAGCATCTCTTTGGATTTGAAATTGCACTTCTAATATCTGAAATTCAAAATCTCAAACAAAGGTTTTAAGATTGTTTTTCTGATTTTTTATTTATTATTATTACATTTTGAATTTGAAATTTATTAATTTCGTGTTTATGTTTGGGTTGCGTTAATGGTGGCAATGGAAATATGTGGCTGCAATAGTGGTGGTTTTGATGATGGATTTAAATACAAAATACTTTATATTTTAGAGAGTCAATATTTAAAAATAAGCTCCAAAAGATTCTCTATTTTAACTTTTTAAAATAAAGAGTGGATATGACTCTCAAAATTTAGAGTCAAACTCACTCTCTATTTTTAGTTAACAATTATTGCATTTAATAAGTTACAAATCTCAATTCTCTACAATTTAAATTATTCAAATAACATTTGAATTGATTGGCCATTAATATATAAAAAAATTATGTTAAATAAGAAATGAAGTTAAATCAATAAATGTTCATTAAAAAAGAAAATTAAAAAAAAAAAGTCAAATTAGAGAGTTTGTTAGGGTGCACAAAAATATTTATTCTCTAAATTTAAAAATGCTCTCTATTACGTATAAAATTCTCTTTATAAATAAAGAGTTTTTTGGAGATGCTCTACTAATGAATGTTACAAATGGTGATGATGGTAATGGGAGTGGTGGTAGTGTAACAATGAAAGTTAAAAGTGGTGGTTGAGGAGATAACTATGTAACACTAAATATTGCGAGTGGTGATAGTGGTAGTGGCAACGACAATCGAATTAGTGATGGAAATAGGCAACAAAATGTGTGTAACGCACTATGTTACAAGAGCTGGCGACAACGGTGAAAATAAGTGGCAAAATGTGCAACAATAGCACAATAAGTTGCAAAATTCATTTTAAATGAAATTATTAAAGTGAAAAAGTAAAAAAAAAAAAAAAGTATTTTGAGAATAAAAAAATGTTTAAGAATGTATTTGAAATCGATTGTGCTACATATACATCATAATTTACAGATTTGTTTATTAACAAATGATGTGACGAGATTTGATTGAGTCAAAATATCATCAACCAAATATATATATATATATATATATATATATAAAACTTCCACACTTTCTTTTTGACACCTTATCAATATGTAAAAGATTATGTAAATGTAATATACAACAAGCATTTTTCATTTGAGAGAAAAAAAAAAGTTGTTACTATTGGACAATCAATTTCATGGTAGGAACATTTTAAATCTCTATTACACCACTACACGACTCTCACTTTCGATTATGTAAAATTAGATTTTGCTTCTCAATTTGAATTGATATTCAAAAGTTTAAAGTGGTACATGTTCTTCATGAGATCAACTAACAATTTGATGAAGACAAGCTCTTTTATTGGAAATTGAATTTGCAAAAAATAATGAAAGGTTGGGGACTTGTTGAGGTTGGGAACCAACTAGTTAAAGGGACGATAAATTTAAACTCATTGTAGGTGAAATTGGGATCTAGACGCTATCAAATACTAATTACTATGATTTACATTATTCTTATAAAGCAACATATAAACCATATAAAAATAAATAAATAACCTTTATATTTAGCTAGGGATATGCCTAGTTGATTGCTCCAATGAGTTGCTATTGACTGAAAAATTTTGTGATAAAATTCTAGAACTTTATTGATACAGTATCCACGAGATCTTTATTATTAAGATGTGGAGTCTTATTGTTGTTGTGTAGAGTAGTACGTAGACGATCTAATTTCGATTTAAGAATTTTACACTTGTAATTTTTATTTTTTTCCTAATTTATTTTATAAATAGGGAGTTGTCATTAGGATTTTGTATTATCATAAAAAATAGAAAAATGTTAAAAGAAGATAGGGTATGGTATGCGATTTTCTTTTGAAAACTTCTTTTGATTATAGTGATTATTGTAGCAATGGAAGAAGACTTAGTTTCACACTAATCGATCTCAATAAATTTTACGTATTTTTATGTGTGTATTTTTTCTTCCTACGATTTAATTGCTCTTAGAGGTATAGTATTAGGCTTTCTAATTCTCAACCTATATAATTGTATATTATTTGATTATATTTCTGTTTATTTGTCTCATATTCCTGTGAGAGTTTCTTATATTTTAATATAGTCAATATTTTTCTTCTTCTTGAAAGATGCAACAATCTAGTATCTCAAGCTATAGTTCCACGACAAAGATGGATAATTATTTCGTTTTAGAACTTTATTGTCGCTTTATACAAAAGGATGCTTAGTTTCCGTAGACGACTTGGTTTCAGAATCATCCAGCTTTATACAAGTTAGTTTGTCTTTATGATAGCAATTTAATGGCCGACATCGTACATTTGATCTCTACTACCTTATTCATCGATAGTTTACCGAATCCGAATACAACAGTTTTAAATCGGACGTGTAGATGTACAACTGCTTACATTAGTTTTGGTGAATTTAATAATGTTTTTTTTTTTTTCTATATGAAAAAAAAAAAGGGCTAAATATTTAGCATATGTTGGAAAGTTTTATTAATATATTGATGAAAATGAGTGATGAATAAATAAATATTTGAATTAAAAATAGTTTCAGTTTTATGGACACTTGCCAAACACTAATCTTGGTTTCTGATTTGTAGTGAAACGTGGGCGGTGGGCTTCCATAGGAGGACAGGAAAAAGTCGCCTGTTGGTAGTCAACGTGTACTACATGCACAAATTCTGTATACAAATATTTTTTTTTTACTTTCAATATATAATAAATACGTATAAACATATGTATGTATAGTAGCAAATCCAGGTTGGATACAGAGAGAGAGAGAGAGAGAGAGAGAGAGAGCTTCTTTCACAATAGTCATTTCACTCTTCACCGCTGTTTCTCTTTTAGGAACCACCAAAACTCAGACACTGACTGCAACTAAATATACACACACACACATCAAGATTTATAATGTTATAAACAAGTCCCTCAGTCGAAGAAATTGGAGGGATTTTGATATCAAGAACCAGATAGTTGACTACAATTGTTTGCAGGATTTTGATATCAAGAACCAGCGTTTATATAAAGATATATAGCTTTGATTGTGGCTAGGTATTTTAGACAAAATCTAACAAGGATGCGTAGCATGGCCAGCTCTGCCTCGTCCAAGGGCATCGCAGCCATTGTCGGCGTCGGCCCAAAGCTTGGTCGTTCCATCGCCCGCAAATTCGCCCATGAAGGTTACACTGTCGCCATCCTCGCCCGCGACCTAGGCCAGTATCTCCTCATATATATCATTTTTGTCTCTATATATATGTGTGTGTTTGGGTGTATAAAGTGTGTAATTTTATGTACTTAATCAAGACAGGTAGATTGTCAAAATTTGCTGATGAAATAGCTAGAGAAGAAAAGACACAAGTATTTGCAATCCGAATCGATTGCTCGGATTCTCGAAGCATAAGAGAGGCATTTGAAGCGGTTCTTTCATTGGGTTTTGTTGAAGTGTTGGTTTACAATGCATACCAACCAATTTCAGGCCAACCCAACAATTTTACTGACATTAGAGTCGATCATTTCGAGAAATCCCTTGCAGTTTCATCTGTCGGCCCCTTCCACTGTGCCCAACAGGTTCGTATAATCAATTCTGATTTGATTGCACTTTTCCTATTAGTCGTGACTACTTTTGATGAATTCGATCTTGATCATCAGGGTTTTAAATTTGGGAAATTTCTTATGACTATTTGGTTATAATTTTGTGCATGGAATGGAAATGGGAATTTCAGGTACTTCCGGGCATGGTGGATAGAGGGAGAGGGACAATTCTCTTTACTGGTTGTTCTGCTTCTCTTAATGGCATTGCTGGTTACCCCAACTTGAGTAAGTTAATAAACTTAGGCCGAATAGGCTTGGTACACAGTACGGAACAAGATAATTTAATCCATCTTATAGAGTGTGGTTATTAATGTTCTTTTGATTGAAACTACAATGTTTTAGGTTGTGGGAAGTTTGCAACGAGAGGGTTATCACAATGCTTGGCAAAAGAGTTCCAACATCGAGGAGTACACGTGGCACATGTTATCATCGACGGCATCGTCGGCACACCTAGTTTGTCCGGGTTCAAACTTTTCTCCTCTTATATATGCATATTAGGAAATTACATTAGCTAGGGTGGACTGAAATTATTTTAAGGTGTGCTTATAATATATATAAGAAAAATACACAAATAAATGTATATGACATGCCACCGGTACTTACATAAAAAGAGCACTGGTGCTCAGTAGATAAACGGCATGTATATGAAATGATCAACGGCCTATAGTTTTTTTTATCTACTTGCCAAGAACCTTAAAGATTCCTGATCCACAAGATTTTAGTATCTTTTCCCTTTTTACACAAGTCCATGTGCAATTATGTGGAGTTTCTTATCAAGTAGAATATAAATATACATAATAAATACATACATTTATAATTTTATATAGTTTCCCTTGCGACAATGGTCATAAACGAGTTGTCTTGAATGTAATTATTGATCACTAGTGTTGAGATAAACTTGTATGATGTTGGACAAATAGCGTTAAGAGTTGTCTGCCTTCAGATTAGCTTAGAAGAAAGTATTTGAACCGAGTCAAGAATTTAGTATGGCTGAAGTCGTAATGATTTAGGTATAGATGGTTTATTTCTTGGTTTAGATTATTCGTGTCTTTTTGGTTTAGTGAATGAGAAGCCAAGAAAGATATAGTTAAAGTGACCGCAAAGAAGCATGTATTTCAAAGCTAATATAGTTAACATCGTCCGGTGTTTTGATGTAAAAAAGCACGAACACTACTCGTAGCCTCATTGTGCGTAAATAGGGCTTTTAATGTTAGATGACAAATCAATATGATACATCGTAAGATATGCACCCAAATACGTTGACCTGCCTTGAAGGATGTTTTTGATCAATCCTCGTGATGCACATTAATGGAAAGTTTGTATCTTTGATCATAGGTTGTGCTTTCTGAGAAGTGTAGTGTTTTGAGCTATGTGTGTAGTACTATTCCAAATGGCTACAATGTAAAGGAGTAAAACTCAAAAGAGCCTAAAGACAATTATTACTTAATCGAGTGACGACTCTATGTTATTCGGTCTTATATACTTTGGTGCATGTTTTACAAACAATCTCACAACGTGAGTACATCAATCCGTGAAATCTCACTGTCGGTTTATATAACTCGATCTTGCAACATCAGGCACATAGGTCCATAAAACCTTATAATGTCCATGTAACTACTACAAATATGTGTGGCATACTAGCAACTTATGATGATGAATAATTGACCAAGTTGTTGATTACTTATTGCTTACCAATTGTGTAAACTTGGCAGAGGGTTTATGCCATCGACGTCACATCATACAACAGTCGGTAAACAGCCATACAGTGGAGTCTACGGGTGTATGGACCCAGACGTGGTGGCTCAGACCTATTGGCACTTGCATATTCAGGATCGATCCGTCTGGACACAAGAAATCGACTTACGTCCCTCCACCCTCAAACTTCATTAAACCAAAAGAATTCCAAACTTATTCCTACTTCATTTCTCTTTTCTTCTAGTATTGCATAATCTTGAGTGGAAACAATATGTATTATATACTTTCATTAGTTTGGTTGTGTGTTGAGTTTTTGCATTCAAGTTTCTGGTGGATATCATTAATATATATGGAATTTGATAAATATGATTCATGTGATGATTGAGGGTCTTGTACCTTAAAAAGTGTACATTGATGTAAGACTAGTGTATTTTAATCAATGTTTCGAAAATCAGATCGGGCCAACTAGTTCGACTTAAATAATCTGATGCCGGTCCAATTGTTCCTTGGAGTAAAAAAAAAAACTGGCTGTCGACCTGTGATCGGTTTTCACAAATTTTTTTGGTTTTTTATTTTTATCTGAAAAAAGGTCATCTTTTTTAACAACTTAAGGTCTATAATAGTAAAAACGCTGCTTCTCTAACATAGTAAAACTGATACACTCCAATATTATTCTTCCTAGAAACTCTCCTCAAATTTCAAAAGTTCAAAAACTTAACATGACCTTAATTTTATGTTGGTCATTTTTTGTAGTATATTTATTTACTTATTTATTTTACACCAACGGTTTCAACCTTATTTCTATATGATTTGGCCTTTTGATATTGACATTTGTCTTATTAGAGTCGATGTCGGGTCTATTTTAGAAACATTAATTTATATCAATCATGCTACATTTATATTATTATTTACATCATTCTTTACATTTTGTCACGTGATAATACATTATTGAACAATTTTCTCTCCAATCATTTTTCACTAACACAACAAATGCCATGCTTGATGTACACTTGGAGTGAACATCTAGCATTTTTGTACTTTTATTTATGCATAGGTTCAATGATTTTTTTTTTTTTTTTTTTGGAAGTGTATAATATCTTAAAATTTAAAATTATTTAATACTACTGACCTAGCAAAGTTAACCTAAGGGGCTATCTTTTATTAATCTTGTGTCCTTTATGAGGATTCGAGGGCCCACAAATGGTTAGGACAATGGGACAATGTTGGATGGACAAAAAGAAAATTCGTGTTCTAATTTAGTACACAAAATGT
>CAIGRN010103451.1:0-43583 GCA_903798345.1 Fraxinus anomala | reverse complement strand
AGAAGAAACAGCATCTCAGAGAGAAGGTGAGTAACATTAATTCTCATTTAACTTTAGCTGTGTAAGGTACACACTCGTTTGATTTTCATATCCTAAGTGATCCTCAACTAGTTACTTCTTTAAAATATATTGGGCAGCCAAAATTCGCTAGGTATGTGACTTTGAGTTCGTCAATTTGATGTCTGGTAAACAAATGCTATAGAAATTTTTCTTGGCCCGAGTCATTGTGTCTAGTACCTCTTTTCTAAGAATTATCTTGGTTGTGAAATGTTAGTGTAAGCAAACTAATGAGGGTAACACAGATCATGGAGAAAAGATAGAAGTATCTTGGTTGTGAAATGTTAGTGTAAGCAAACTAATGAAAATGAAAGTTTTAATTGAGGAAAGAGACTTGGAGCATTTTAGGCCCCAGAAATCACAATAAAACAACACTTTATTTATCAGAAACCATCCTGGAATCTGAAGATGAGCCCATTGGGCTATTCTAGCATTTAACCCCAGTGGTGAATGATAAATGCACATTTATTAATTTTAGCAGCATGCTTTGATTATTAAGGTCAATTTGCAGTTATCGTCAATTTGATCTATATTGAAGTTAAATAAAAGCTTTCGTTCATTTCAATGTATTTCTGGGCTGGACTTACAGAAGAAAACGAAAACTCTTCCAAATGGAAAAGCTTGTACGAGTGAGACCAATTGAGAACTCAACTCAATCAAAAGATGAATGGGGTCAATGGATGAGTCATAGATTGTTGAGTGTTTTCCCTACTTGATTTACCAATTAAATGCACTGTGCATATTTATTTCTTACCAAGCGTCAATATCTTGGCTAGCTGAGTTTTTTTTAGTACACTCAACTGTGGGAGACATCAAGATCAGCTGAATTTCGAGTTTTGAAAGTTATCTCTAACTCTTATTGTTTATCTAATTATAGCAGCCAATCCTACCTTACTTTGTTGGACCATTGCTGTCATTGTTTTTATATTTATCTCTCTGCCATCCCACTTTTACAGCTGCACATTCTTAAACGCAATTATCAAGCATATAAGGGTTAAAGCAGGGGGGTATACCTAGCATTTTCTCCCTTTTTCTGTGGGTTGTGGTGGGGGTTAGGTTTTTAATCTGTTGAAGAGGCCTAGTGAAAAAAGATATAATGCAAGGTAGACAACTGAATTTCGAAGGTTAGTAATCTCGACTAAAAAAAAAAAAATTGAGTAGAAGATTCTGAAAGTAGCATAATATGATGGGGTGTCCATGTCCTCTTAGTTAAATTGTGTGAGGTATCCTGATCTTAGTAATAAAAGTTAGAATTTCGAGAACTTGTTGGAAAATGAGTATATTTGCATATTTATTGGATAGAATAAAGAAAATGTGGGTGTATCTATACAACCAAACATATCAGAACTTCAAGGGGCAGGTTCCATGGAACATGAAGAGCACGTGACCCGAGCAACCGTATACTTTATCCTGCATATCTTACTATGACGAGAACTTCAACAAAATATTTTAGTTTATTTGGCTTACTCTATCAAGATCACTCTTTGCTAACCATTTTTACTTCGCATGATTTTTTCTTTAAACAGAAACGAAAAGAAGAGTTGGAAAGGCTCGAAAAGGAGAAACAAGCTGAATTAAGAAGCTACAAAAATTTGATGGTAGCTGAAAAGATGACATCAAACAAGGATATAGCATCAACTAAAAAGTCCCTGCAAGAACTTGAAGAAGACTTCATGTGATTGCTAAACAATTGGAAGGAGTTGCTCCTTATTACCTAATATGAGAATCATAATCACTGGGAAAGGACTGAAGATCAAGGAAGAGAAGTGAAGGGTAATTTTTCAGTTTTTGTGTACTATTGGACATAAATACGGACCTCGATTAAACGAGATTGTCGGTATTGAACTTTCGAATTGTGTTAGTAAAATCTCTGGAAAATCATATTTGCAGTTTAAGAGGGAAAGAATATATTTTATTGAAATTGGAAAATAATTATACACTCCAAATATTCAGTTCTCAGTGTGTTAACAATAATATATGCACAATTGCTTTTCCATTCCTTAATCTTCTGGTTTGCTTAGCTTGATTACTTTTGAGCATATTTGATACAATGATTTGGATGTGAATAATGAGCAAGGAGACGATATATGTTTGTTCTCTAGTTCATCCGATTCAGTGTATCAAATGTCTCATTTGCAATTGTCATTGGAGCTCAGCACTGGATTGTTGGGCTATTGCTTCCCATTTTAATGCATTTGATCCATTTTCTATGATGAAATCCTTAAATTCCCTAGCCTACGTGGGCTTTATTAGATGTTAAACCCTTATTTGGGCTCCATTTCTCTAAAACCCATTTTCAATAGCACATTCTTCACAAAACACCTCATGGGAACTAAACTTGCACCGAACAAGCAACAAAGTTGCACCTTTTTATTGAACCGTCATAGACTCAATCGACAATGGAAATATCCAATTCAGTTTCTATCAACACTAAAAAATATTGCAAGTATTACTTGAAAGAAATCTTGTTCGAAAAATCACATATCTACAATATATTAGAAGGGAGGATTGGGGAGAAACATTTGGATACCTCATTTACCTTACATATTTAGCTATATACCTTATTCAATTTTAGTTTTGTCAATAATTAATTAATAATACTAATTCCTCTGCTCAATATATCTTTATTTAATTGTAGTTTTGCTAATAATTAATTAATAATATTAATTCAATTCATTAAACATGAAATTAAAAAAAAAAAAAAGTCATTTTCTTTACCATTTGTCAATAATTCCCTAAATTAATATTTTTAATAGTATATTAATTTTTTAACCACTTTTATTATAAATATATATAACTTCAATTTCTTCACTCGATTGAATTAGTCGATCTAAAAAAATAACATCAATATTCATTTATTTAAATGGTTATTTCATTGTGTTGTTTCACACATATCCTAACAATTAAATAATATATTAATGTAATAAAATTAATGTATACAGAATGTTACTATAAAATTTTATTTTATGTTATATTTACCCTTATTTAAAAGTTGTTTTAATTGGTAGTTACATAAGACTCCTAATGATACCTAAGTGTAGATAAAATTAGATTCCAAATGATGGGGTAATTATATTCCCACTAAAAATTCTATTAACTACATATCATTATAACTGCAATAAACATTTATAATCTTTACTAATTTTCATTCTTAAGTCCTCAATTATTTTTCGCTATATTCTTATCATTATATGAAACTAAGTTAATTATTATAACATTATAATATGTGTGGAAATTCTAAATCATCCACACACTAATATTAAGAGGTTAAAAATTTCAATATTACGCATATCATTTGTTTGATATATTACGCATACCATTCATTCGATATATATATATATATAGGACGTGTAACGCACGTGCTTAATACTAGTGTCTACTTTACTATTCAATTCACCATGCTAAACATGGAAATATGGTCAAACCACGCAGTAATCTTACATGCATTTGGTTCACTTCAAAAGGAAGTTTTACCAGCCAAGTCTTTGTGCCACGGAAAGACCACATACAAGCACCACCGCGTAAATGCTGGAATCCATGAACAATGCACCTACAATCTTCTGCATCAACAAACCTAACTCAAGAGCTTTCGCCACCAGATCGATCATACCATCTCCACCAATAGAAGGAACGCTACTCGTCTCTCTCTCCTCTCTCCCTCGTTTTTCTAGAAGAAGCCGCGCAACCACAATTGATACATTGGTTATCAGAAGCAGATAGAGTGGTCTGAAACATGTGATGCTCCTAAATATGCCCCAGCCCAGAAATGGGAATCCTGTGTATGACAACAGAACTAAAATGGCAGCTGCAATAGAACAACAAATTCGAGTGTTCTCTGAAGCTGCAATGGCAATACATATTTGATTTGCTGTGCGTAAGTTCTGATGGTTAGGTCGTTGGAATCCACTGTCTGTGGAAGGAGTTTGAATTGATGACGAAACTGGAGATAATGCTTCCTTGTCACCAAGCAAATCATCTGCTCTGGAGCTTTCAATGTTTCCGTCATTGTCACTTTCGCGCATTAATAGCTCGTTTGGTAAGGTGGGCAGTAAGGTACTGGACAATATTAAGAAAGAAAATGAGGTTAAAATCTTGATTTTTATAAAGTTTAGTCCTATCTAATATTGCGTATCAAATATACCTTAAAGGTTGTGCTTTGTCTTCAGAGTTATTGAGCTGGTCAAATTGGTCGCGAGAGTCGTGATTTGCCAACAAAGAACCAGAGACTTTCTCTTCATGCTGAGGGGAATCTGCATTGACAAAGGTATTGGACAACTAGAAAAATAAGAACATTCACATAAGGTATCGAGTAAAGAGAGACTTGTCAAACAAGCATTTGTTATTGCAACATTCTAGGTAGATGACTGTTACAGTGTTATGTACAAGAGCTGATTAGTTAAAAAGTTTAGGGTGTAGTGAAACAAAGCTGTGTATTCAGATGACAATATTATTTATCTTTAGCAATTAATCACTTGACATTCAATGTATCTCTATAGGCAGTTCAAGGTACTCTTTTTTTGACCTTGTATCTGGCTGCTGTCTGTATTATGGTTCACTGATAGCCAGTGGTAAGATCTATCTCATTTCCTTAAAACACTCTCAAACTAAATAGGAAAATATGAACATGCCAATACAAACCAGACAAATATACACTCCAGTATACATGTGTGTATGAGTTATGTTGCAACTATAGCTGAAACAATCTAGCACGTTGTTTTTGAAAATCTCGTACTACATATTTGCGAATATGAACTTCTCATTTCAGTGAGATTGTGCTTGTGAGAGAGAATGATCAAAATGCTTACAAGACCACAGGCCAAGCTTTAATTTAGTGATGTAGGACCTAATGGAGTCATTGTTATATACCCCTATTTTCAAAATCAATATTTATGGTGGCTCATATTCCTAGCTATGTGACTTCCAGGAACAATTACAAGTACTCCTCCTCAGGTTTCCCAATCTGCAATGAGAAAAAGGTGTTTGCTTTGATAGACTGATACTATTGTTACAAGCACGTGGGATAGACATCCTTAAGACTGCCTTGTAAGGGAAGGATATAACCAAATTACTTATAAACCCACAAGTCAAGCTTTAATTTAGCGACATCGGACTCAATAGAGTCCATACATCTAAATTTTTGATTGAGATGAATCAAAAGATTTCAAAACAGAAATATAACGCTGTCATTCAGAGTTCAGACGTACAAAATTAGAAACTTTCCCGGCGATGAAAGTGCAGTATCAAGGAAGAAGATTGGAATAATTAAAATAACTTAAGCTGATCATGCTATGGAATTGCCTGAACTGATAGTTTCACATCCTAATTGTGAATTTGATCTTAACATACTATGCTCCAATTAGGCTTAGCTTCCATTATTAAAATGTCACAGAGTTACGCCAATTGCCCCCAAGATTATGCACTCAATCTCTTCATCAATAAAATTTACTTAATTCACTTCAAAACAGCAAGAAACGTATTATTTAACCATATAAGATAAAAAAAAAAAAAAAAAAAAACCCACCCAAATTGTCCAACTGAAATTCAAATTCAGCGACAGCATACACAGGTAAATAGATCAAAATATTAGAAAATATAAAATTGGGGTTACCGGAGGACAATTGATCGGGTTGGTCAGGGGCGGAAGGTATGGAGTGGATACGGCCGGTAATTAGGGCTAAACGGTCAGATCCTCTATCAACAATACGGCGTCGTCTGGCTTCTCGATCGTAATTGATTCCTGAGCTGGCCATTGATCACCGGAGAAGAACGAATCCGAGAGTTGATTTGTTACAAGGAAAGGTTGTAGTGTAGATATGATTTTTCAATTTTCAATCTCTGAAAATCTTATATGATTTTATTTAATTTTTATATAAAAGAATTTAATTTACATTAAGATGAGTTTATGGGTGAAAAAAAATCTTTTAAATAAAAATTCAAAGAATAACATTTATTGATATTAAATTATTCGATCTAATCCAATACAACCTTAAAGCATAATTGTTTTTTGTTGTGAATAGCGCAACATATAATAGCTTCTAATTGAACGGATTACATTCTTTTGTTTGTTAATGAGAAAATGGATGAAAACTTCATTTTCACATAGGTACAAATAAAAATAGACGACAAAAGGAAAGAAAAATAAAAGAGTTCATTCAATTTGTTGTCTCCATATTTTGATCCAATCATCAATTGGATTATTGTAATACGACTCATGTCAATTGAATTTTTACATTTTAATTTGGTTTCACGGAATATAGACATCTTACGAGACAGACAAGACGTTGTTACATTCACCAATTTTTTTTTAAGGCATGTTTGTTTAATTTTAAATTTGTGACGTGAACATAAATTGTTGGGTTGGCAGCATCTTGACAACTACGTAGAGTATTGTTTTTTTTTGTCATCAAATGTCGTTAATAAGTGGTACGGAGTGGCCTTTTGTAAAATCAAATTAAAGTATAATGATACAATTGACAAAAATTGAAGTAAAGTTTCCCAAGTGACATTGGATCAAAATACAATGACCACGAATAAATTATCCTGAAAGAAAAACAAAACAAGAAGAAATAAGAAAAGAAATGTCAGAAGTGAGATTTGAAATCACAATCAAAACAATTAGTTTCATCTCAAGGCACATCACGACCTATCGACAACATTGCAAAATATTATATATTATAATCCACCATCTATTAGTTCAATTTGTTATACTTGTTAAATTAAGTTGTGTAGATTTGTATGCCCGTAAAAGAACACACAAAAAAAAAAGTCATCTTCTATGATTGTTTCATATGTGTTGACTTTAGCTCGACTAAACGTTCTGACAAAATTTTAATTTATGTTAAGAAAAAAAGTATTTTTGTATTTTGTTTTTTTGTGCATAAGCATTCATTATTCAGCCCCACGTGTTTCATTACTCAAAATACTTCAATTGGTACGTACAAGAAATAGGCTAATTCGACGAGGTTTTGTTCAATTTCTCGTGAATTCAAATTTATTAACACAACAATAAGAAAAAAGTTTCCAACCAAACCCTTCTAAATTTCTAGCATCTTGCTGCTTTCATTTTTGGTATAGTTCAAGATTCGAAATTTTGCGATAGTGAATCTATTGTTAGTTAATTTTTGCAGTTGTCAAAAAGTTCTTCTAACAAGCAAAATATAATCAATACAAAAAGTTCTTCTAACAATCGGCCCTGTTTGACACCCATTTTGGGTGGAAAAAAATTTCGAAATAGTGATTGAAGGAAGAATGTATGGTTAAAAAGTAAGGAGAATTTTTGAATTTATGTGTAATATTATTTTATTGATAGAATGTATGGTTGAAATGAAGAAAGATAAAAAAAAATAAGAAATAGAATGAAAAAGAAATGGATTTCAAACAGGGCCAGAATAGAATCAATCCCTCGTAACAGATTAGACTGAATAGTGAATTCCTAGAGTGGGTAAATTTCATTTGTGGTCACTAAACTTCCATCGAAATTTTAATTGGATCATTACACTTTGATTTGGATCAATATGATCACTAAACTTCACAATTTAATTTCAAATTTGACCAGTATGACGCATTTTGTCGCCTATACACCCAAAATGGTGACCTTTACATAATTTAAATGCGGAAACTTAGAAAAGAAATGGTAAAATAAGACTATGAGAATATTTTTAAATTAAAAGGTTGTGTGTGGGGGTTTTTTTTTTTCTTTTTTTTATGTATTAACACTTTTATGCCAAAATGGAAAGTAAGTTAGCATGTCACACAATGATTATTTAAAATATTCATGATGACCCAATTGCTAATTAAGAAATTTTCATTAGTTTGGAAAATAGCATGTGAGAAAGGAGTGAAACTTAATCGAAGCTTAGTATCGAATTGAAATTAAATTAAAGTATAGTGATGCAATTCAAAGAAATTAATTTTGTGACTCAATACAAATTTTGCTGAAATTTCAAGGGCCCAAGTTAAACATGTGCAGTGAATCCCAAAATCTTCCCTTTTGTTGTTCAATTAGGTCTAGGCATCCAAACACGTATGTTTCGTATACAAAATTCACGTTAATTTTATTCATTGAATTATTATTTTATATTTTGATGATATAGGTTTTCCTTTCCGAATAATTTCAAGATTGCATGGTTTAAGATCCGTTCCCTTTTTGTAATTTGGTGGATTCCAAGTTCTGTAAAATTCCATTTCGAGAATTTTATCTGATCTGTGCCGGATCATGCCAGTGAAGAGTGGAAATGCGTCGATTAGGGATCGGACGCAGGAGTTTTTGGCGGTAGTGGATAGGGTAAGGAAACCATTTTCCTTGCAAAATGGGGCAACCAATAATGCAACGATTGCGGAGGAGCCGCGGCCCGACATGGCAATGCAGTCGGAATTCAATCGTCGGGCGTCAAAAATTGGATTCGGGATTCACCAGACTTCGCAGAAGCTATCTAAGCTCACGAAATGTAAGTTAAAAATTTCTACTTTTTCGCTATAAATTAAATGGTAAAATTTTTGTAGGAAATTTTATCCTTTTTTTTATACATTGATTGAAGGTTTTATAATAAGAATATAGTCGGGACAGGGGAATTCTTTGTGCATATGTGCTCCTGTTGGTCCGTAATGTCACGTAATGGTTGATCGAATTGAATTCCTATGATTATAATTGGTTAGTTCGCTTTTTCAAAGTGTTGAAAATTTATGCATGTTAACATTTATGCGTGCTCATTAGAGGCGTGCTTACGTCATGTTCATGATATGTGAAATCTAATTGATGTAGTCGGAAGAATTTGCTTCTCCACACTCTATATGAAAGTTGAAAATAGAGACAACTTGAGCTTGGTTGATAGTTGGCATATGTTTCTTTTATGGGTTTACAACAAAAATCCATTTTGGTTTTCTACATTAAGAAGTTAAAGGGGTTGTCCCAAATCGAAGCTGCGATTTTCATGAAATGATCGAGTTTTATCGTCTTTCCATAAAATTGGTATTGGCCATTTGGCCTTATTACATGTTTTTAAGAATTCTAGTAAAATGTCATGAGAGGGCTCTTGTCATTTTCCACTGAGCTCCTGTGATCTTGATGACCATGCTTTTTGTATACAAGCTGTACGAGGATGAGTATTCAAATTGCATGTAATTAAGTGCCAAAATACCAATGTAAGTAACACAAACTGATTGGTGGCATTGTGTGTTACAAAGGTATGAAATTGTTTTGTTGCGGAAGTTAGAAATTTAATGAAGCTTCAAGAATCAAACATGAATGAGATTTTATCTATGAGAAGATTGCTTCTTGTGGACAGAGCACTTTGAAGCCTTGAGTTCTTTTTTTTGATACAATTCATTTCTTTCTTTATAAGAATGCAATGCAACCATGTGGGCAAATAGATTATATGTTTTCTTTGTTTGAACTGCAGTGGCAAAGAGGACATCAGTCTTTGATGACCCTACCATGGAAATCCAGGAGCTGACCTCAGTTATCAAGCAAGATATTACCGCACTTAACTCTGCTGTAGTTGACCTCCAGCTTCTTTGCAATTCACGAAATGGAAGTGGAAATATTTCGAGCGACACCACCACTCATTCTACTACAGTTGTTGATGATTTGAAGAATCGGCTGATGAACACCACTAAGGAGTTTAAGGAAGTCTTGACCATGCGGACTGAGGTGACCTGAGATGTTGCTGACGAATGTTTATATTGATTAATCTATTTGCTCACTTCTATTTTCTTGACAACTGATTTTTTGTGTATCCCGTCAAAATTACATTTTGTCAAACTATAATTTTGTGGATCTTCTGCAGAACATGAAGGTTCATGAAAACAGAAGACAGTTATTTTCTTCTACCGCTTCCCAGAATCCGACAAATTCATACATTCGCCAGCGTCCTTCGGCTGCAAAGTCTGCTGCAAGTACCTCAGCTGCCCCACCTCTTCCATGGGCTATAGGAGCTCAATCTTCTTCGCAATCGTTATCCAAGTAAGAATGTGATTACTTGTCCTTTCAATGATTATTAATTTCTTATACACACTACCTGGAGTCAGTTATAGGAAATGTATGACTTGTAAACCCTAATTCTATACCACCAAGATCAATAAAATTGCAGTAAGAACATGCAAGATTTATAAAGATTCGCCTCAATATGAGACTACATCCTCGTCTGTACTGCAATTTTTCACTATGATGAAAAGAAGTCTAACAAGAGAGTGACAAGAATACTATGTCCCAAGTCCTCGATCCGCATACTAGCTCCACACGATGGAAATAATTAGGCTCCACAACTTAACACTTATCATATCTTTACTTTTGAAAATTAAAAATGTTTTGTCTGAAGCTTATTCAATGGCATTTGCTGAATTAAGTACTTAAAAAGAATCTCTTGGAACTTGAATGCAAATTCTGTCCAGCTTTTAGATCCTCAAGTGAGCAAAGGACTGTAATCTAAATTCATCCAGCTATAAAGAGATCCTTTTGTATGTAAATTTTTATTGTGTAACTGCTGCACCAGGAATCAGGTGGATGGGGAGAGTCAGACATTACTGCAGCAGCAGCAGGTGGTTCCATTTCAAGATGGCTACATGCAGAGTAGATCTGACGCTCTTCAGAATGTGGAATCAACCATTCAGGAACTGGGAAATATCTTTAATCAGCTGGCTACTTTGGTTTCTCAACAAGGAGAGATTGCCATCAGGTTTACATATAAACTCTAGCCTTTTACAATTTCTTGGAAATCAGAAATTCATGCTTAATAACTTGGTGTCTCGTACCATTTAATTTCATGAAATGTTTGTCCTTTAAGCTGAACTCAATTGTTTTTGTTTCATTAATGCTTTCATAAGCTCATTATCAAACACTTTTCACAATTCGTACTTGAAATGCATTTTTCAGTATGGTATTTTGTAATAGCGTATTGTTTTCGATTTTTTTAACCAAAAAATTATAGATTTGAAGTTTGTTATGCGTTTATGATTGAAAGATTCAGTTCTTCCTGTGGTGATTTTAAACCCAAGAATTTTATCTTGTTGTAGGATCGATGAGAACATGGACGATACAGTATCAAATGTAGAGGGGGCTCAAGGGGCTCTTCTCAAGTATCTCAAAAGCGTCTCATCAAATAGGTGGCTGATGATCAAGATATTTTTTGTGGTGATTTTATTTCTCATGTTNTATCAAATGTAGAGGGGGCTCAAGGGGCTCTTCTCAAGTATCTCAAAAGCGTCTCATCAAATAGGTGGCTGATGATCAAGATATTTTTTGTGGTGATTTTATTTCTCATGTTCTTCATGTTCTTCGTGGCATAGTACACAACCTGGCACACTACTATATAATTCCAAAAAAAAAAAAAAAAAAAAGAAAGAAAGAAAGAAAGAAAATTACATTATATGTCTGTCTATTAATTTTATATAAAGCTTTTAACATTTTCTTCGCATTTTGCTGATCTTCATGACTCTTGTATATTGAGAATGTAAATGTGTACGAGTTTTGCTGGATGGTGTCTTTAGAAGTTATTTGAAGGAAAAATGTCATTGTGGTAGATCTTCATGTTTGCCTTAAATATTCTGGCCTCGACCCGCTAAGACGTGCTGGCGGGCCCATGACCACCCCTACCCCTACCCATGAGGGTTGTTTTATACTTTTTTAGGATATTCTTACGAGCACAATCCATTTTACGCCTGTACTCGTAGTTCCAATTTATGGCTGAATTTATGGTGGAGTTGGTAGTCCAAGAGACAACGTGTAACAAAATTGGCTCGATAGTGGCGAAATTTGATTGGTTCAAAATCTTATCAACTGGGAAAAAAAAATTACACTCTTTTTGACACCTTGTCAATTGTAAAAGATTATGTAAATATTGATGTATAATAAGCATTTTCCCTAATTCTTACGATTTTTTTCTTGGTAAAAAAACAATAAATCTAACCTCTGGGGAGGTGTAGTGGTAATTTATAAAGAACCGGGTGACAACCGGTTTGGTGGACTCGTGATCCAGGTTACACTCAACCTAATGATTCGGTACGATATATGTAGTCACGAGTATACAGGGAGGAATATCTTAAACAACTTATATATCTCATATATTTTTAAAGTTCACACTTTTTCAAATTTCAAAGGTGGTAGTTTCTAGGGTTAAATACACTCATAGTCATTTTGCTTTATATTTAATATCACCGTGATCACCCAAATTAATTCTGATTACTACCTAATATATATATATATAGATACACACNAAAAAAATTTATATGAAAGGAGATACAAAAATATACAACTATTCACACATTTTCACATACACAAAAAATAAAAATAAAAAATCCACCAACCCAAATCAGGAAAAATTATATTATAAATCAAATCTAAATCAAGAAAAAAAATTATTACGTAAAAAAAAATACAAGAAAAATCCCCTAACCCAAATTTACAAATTATACAATATAAACCAAACCCAAATCAAGAAAAAAAATTGTTTATGCTTTTATATAGTTTTTTTTTTTTTCCTAAATTTTTTTTTTAATGATTATCTTGTTGGGTGTTTTTTTTATTTTTGTTTCTGATCCTCATTTTTATAATAATTATGCTCGAATTTTTTAATGTGTATTTTTTTTTTTTTTTTTTGGTGGTAATAATTGGTTGGTTTGATTGAAACATTACATAAAATTGAGTGACTATAGTATATCAAAATCAATTTGGTGATCATTATAATACTAAATATAAAGTACAATGGCCATGAGTATATTTAAACCTAATTTCTAACTAAACATTTTTCTCGAAACATTTTTCTCGCTCTTCTTTGTGCCAATTGGTGATTTAAACAAAATCTTCAAAATCTTATGGCACGTGGAGTATATTGAAAGTGACAAAATTATACGAGACGGGCTTAATTTTTTGAGGCGGTAGTGGAGGTAGTGATTTTGGAGTCAAAGAAGCGGTGGGGGGTTCGTTGCAAATTTTTGTTTTATTTTTCTCCTTTCCTTTTTTCATTCTTTTTCTGTTTCTTTTATTTTAATTTGAAAATTGGTAGATTGGTCATTTTGAGAAAATTTTAACTATTTAGTATTTTGCAGTCACAAATATGGTTTTCATAACAGAAGGACCATACTTACTCCTTTTTAGATATAGGGACTTGCAGTATAGAAATCACATGTTAGGGACCTTATTGTCACAAGGTTTAAAGATTCAGGATCCCAATGATATTATGTTTATTCACGTTTTTCTTATTTAAAATTATTCTTTTCTTTTCTTAATAATTTTCGTAACCTAATCCAAATTCCATTTGCGTGAACAAAGCACAAAGTATTATAATAACAA
This sequence comes from Fraxinus anomala, assembly GCA_903798345.1. Taxonomy (NCBI): domain Eukaryota; kingdom Viridiplantae; phylum Streptophyta; class Magnoliopsida; order Lamiales; family Oleaceae; genus Fraxinus; species Fraxinus anomala. Next base: position 30,241 of record CAIGRN010103451.1, on the reverse strand, counting down.
CTTTCTTTCTCTTCAGAAAATAAAGTATTACTAATATATATTAATTTCTCCGACATCGGGAAAGATATTTGTGTAACAGTGGATCATTTTTATATATGATCTGGATTAGGTTTCGGATTTTTCTATTAACTGGATTTTTTGGTTGTCGATTGCTGTTGTGAACAGTGTTAATTAACTTTGTTTGATATCGAGTTTGTGAAATTCGCTGAAATTACATTCACGTGAAATTCCAGTATTTGATTCGCTTTTTCGAGTTTAGAAAATGGTGGGAGGTAGAAATAGAAAGGAAGAAGGATCGTTCACGGTGAGCAACAGCAATGTTTTTGCTGTGCTGGAGAGGAGGAAGAAGAAGTCTGACAAAGAGAAGGTATCCGCAAAGAGCAGTAAGAGTGGGTTGAAAGCTGGGGCTGGGAAATCAAAAGAACCGGAAGAAGAGAAGCCTCAGGTATTTTGGGCTCCAGCTCCTTTGACTGTGAAGTCGTGGGCTGACGTGGATGACGAGGATGATGATGATTACTTTGCCACCAATGCTCCACCCCAGTCTGTTTGGGGTGTTTCGGGGTCGAGCAAACCTGAAGAGAGTCAGAAACCGGACCCTTTGGAGGTATAATGAGTAAAAATGATTAATTGTTATATGGTTCTTGTTATTTTAATGATTAAATGTTTATCTTGAAAGCATGGTCTTGTTTGCATTTTCGTGTGTTAAATGATTGATTCAGGCTGATTTGTTGTTCAAATGGTTTGCGATTGGGGGATTTTACTTTTGTTTATTGGAGTGTGATTTTGATAAGATAGGATCGTTTCATCTTTATGCATTATATAATACAAGGATACTAGGAATCCTTGTGTTGGGCCCTCTTCTGTATTATCGTGGAAGGGTCTTAACTGTTGCTATAGCCAAAACTTTTGAGCGACTTATATAATACAAGGATACTAGGAATCCTTGTGTTGGGCCCTCTTTTGTATTATCTATGGAATGGTCTTAAGGGTTGCTATAGCCAAAACTTTTGAGCGACTTATCTACATTATGATAGTTTTATGGCAAAATGGACAATATTTCTAGGTTGGCTCCTCAGTCCCGGGCATGCATGTCAAGGTTGTGTTTTGATTTCCTCTTTTTCTTAAAGAGAAAAGTCATAATATTTTGTCAAAAGAAAAAAAGGTGGTTCTGTTTCCCACTGTTTTCATGTTTCTTTTCATCTGCGTTACCAAGTGTCACCAAGCACCTGGCAATAAGTACTTTGTACTTCATATGCTGATCGCATCAAAAGTCTCACATTTGATTTGGCAATGGTAGATCCGCTTCTGCGTTTGTTTGCCACAAACTAACAGTGTAGTTTTTTAAAAAATTTAATTGTGATGATTGGTTTGTACTGTGGATTTTCGTGATAGCTAGACTACAGATGTTTATTATGTTGCATATGTCGTAGGCTTCCGTGACATCCTTGGAAATTTATGTGGATTTCTTTGATATATTGATTCATGTCTATTTGGGGAAATCCTGTAATCGCTTTCAGCCTTTCCTGCATTAGTCCCTAATTTTTGCGTAAAGTTTCATGGCTAAGATCACGTTATCAAGCCTTCAAATGTTGAATCAAATGAATTTTTCCCTTAAGCAGATCATAGATATTTTATGATTGATTTTGAGCAAAAAAGATTTTGGTATTCATAATTATATCCGTTAGTATTCATTTTTTGTCATTATAATTCTAAGTAGATTCTATCATTGATTAGGCTTGACTCGGGCTTGTTTGCTGCAGTTTTTGGAAAACAAAACGGAGAATTCAAATAGAAATATTCTGTTCAATTGGGAAAATAAAAGGTTTGGTTAATACAATTAGACTATTTTCTACCTGTGAAATTATAGAAAAAAAAATAAAAAAATAAAAAAAATCAAAGCTGTTTAACAATTTAATGTTTTATGGCTTCCACTCTTCCAAACACAGCACTCGAGAATTCTGCTTTCCAATCTCATCTACTAGTCCCCCCACTCCTATCATTCTGCTTGTGCGCTTTTGCATGAAGTGTCTATCAGTCTGCCTCTATGTATGTGTGTGCTTGTGCACCAATGAACACATGGAGCTCTGTTTTTTCTTTTTCTTATTCTCCCCCTCGTCTTCCTGTTCCTGCATCTCTGATATCTACCCTACAATTACAACTAATGGGGTCGCAGAAAAGATACCATGATCTGAGGCAAAAAAATGGAAGTTGCCTTCATTAACGTGTCACCATTTCTATTCATTTTCTCTTGACCACTAGAATTTCATGTCACCGGCCCTTCTTTATTCCGGGCTCTGGTTTCTTCAGCCATATCCTATTTACTGTAGGATTATCCGTCTGTCATGAACAAAGATTCAACGCATCTCTGAATTCATTTTGCTGGTCTACTCATGGACTTGGCAATGCCTTTATCCCCTTTTGAAAGCACTTTGTTCTTGTTAACTAAAATTAAATTTCAGAATATAGGATCATTTGCAAAGATCCCTTGTGTCGAAGAAATGGTGTCACAAATTCTTGTAGTTATGAAATCATCCAATGATGAATGTGGGGTTAAGATAGGTTGCTTTCCTCAAGTATTTTGTCATGGTTTCACATCCAAATTGCAGGAAAGCGAGAGTGAAGATGATATTCTTGATGAAGGTGATGAAGACATGGAAGAAGAGCATGATCATGAAGCAGTGGTGGAAGAACATCCTGAGCCAGTAGTGAAGAAGTCTGTAGACGCTTCACCAGCAACTAAAGAGACAGATAAACAGCTTTCCAAGAAAGAGAGAAGAAAAAAGGAGCTTGCTGAGCTGGAGGCCATTTTGGCTGAAATTGGAGTTGCCCCAAAAGAGAAAGCCATAGATGAGTCATCTGGTGATTATATACTCTGTTGTCTCTTGGAGATATATTAATTTAGGATTTCATTAAATGTTTTTGGATAAATCTTTTCTATCTGTGGTTCCACATTTATTTGAAGTAATTGTTTTCTTTACTTCCCCTCATCTCTTCGGCATGTTATTCTGGACTATTTTGTTTGGCGATATACTATTTCTATTATACATGAGAGACTATTCTGTGTATTCATTCTCTTTCAGTCTTACCATCAAATAGTATATGGATTGATAATCATTGGAACTGAGCATCTCATCTTTATGAACATGCAGATATTTCTCGAGAGAAGAAAGAGGGACAGATGAATGGAGATATAGAAAAGAAGGATAATGTCCATGCAGAATCCAAGAGTTCAAAGAAGAAGAAAAAGAAGGATAAAGCTTCAAAAGAGGTGAAGGAACGCCAGGATCAGCCCAGCAGCACAGATGTTCCTAACGGACAAGAGGATACCACTGAAACCGAACAAATGAAAGATGATGCTTCTGCTGTCAATGTGAAGGAGCGACTAAAGAAAGCCGCTTCTGCTAAGAAGAAGAAATCTAATAAGGAGATGGATGCTGCCGCCAAAGCTGCTGCCGTGGAGGCTGCTGCAAGGAGTGCAAAACTTGCCGCTTCTAAGAAGAAAGAGAAGAACCATTACAATCAGCAACCTTTACGGTAAAGAGCAGAGTATTGGAGTAACATATAAATGAAGATGGTTATTTCATTGTTTACCCATGTGGAATAAACTTTTTGCTCAGCCTCTTTTTTTAAAAATAAATGTTCCCAGACGGCTTTGCTCAGTGAATATTTGTTTTTAACTTGGTACTTCAACAGACTTCATATATTAGTTTGTATGAAATTGTACTCTTGTGCAAGTTCATTTATCATTTGAATTGAGCCCTTTTTTTGTGTTTTATCTTTTCTCACTGGAGGAGAAATCGATCTTTGAATTCTGGCCTCGGGGGTGTGTGTATTGATCGATCAAATGAAGCACGAAGCTTTTATAGTATTTCCCATCTATGTTGTGTTTGTATGCTTCTTGCATCTGTATTCCTTCCTCTAGCATATATTCTTGTCTAACTTCTGGAAAAATGATTCACCAGAGCATTCATTATAACATCTGCATATTGTGTTTATATTTTTGATTCCTAGCTGTGGAGTTTTATCGCATTTTTCTTAGACAACGATACATCAGTATTTTGAGTTGAATATCATGTTCAACTTCTACAACAATGAAAGGCATCACTGCATAATCCAAAAATTGCAAGATACTGCACATTAAGCTTTAAAAAAATTTATTTTGCTCCACTCTTAGATTATAAAGCGATGCAAACATCATCTCAGTAGCAGGATACAGAATAGAGAATTTTCTATGGCTAGAACAAAATTGCATTACGAAAACAGAGGTCGACTGAAGAAAAAAATGGGACAAAATGATAAAGAATTAGCCTTCACCAAAACCTCCACGGGTCCTTGTATGGAGGTACGTAGTTTTCTGTGGGAGGTAGAAGATGGAATGAAGCCACAGTTTTTTCCAACAGAGGTCCCATCTGCAGGATAAAAAGTGAAGGACATGTAAAAACAATGGAGCGAAAAACTACATAATTTTGTTTACTGTTTTATTTTCTTTTTTGTCGAGATCTTCACAGTGATTGATTGAAGAATATTCAGCTAAGCAGAAGGGAAAATGAATGTTAGATGCAACGGGAAATATTCCTATTGTTAATCTAATTTAGATGAAAAATGAGTTTCCATTGAATTCATAATATCTCTGTCTTGTAGTAGACGTTGCAAAGCTAAAAACATGCTGATCGTGAACTGAGTAAACTTGATGTGATCCTGAGGTGAGGATGTGATGCCTATCGAAATCAAAAAAGATGCAAAACCGCATCCGCGTCAAGTGAAAAGTGTCTTTTCCACTCTCCTCTGTCTCACTCAAGTGAATTGGTTTCGAGAGCATTCCGCCAGTTTTTGGCGACTTTCACTTTCAACCCGATTCACCGCCTCCGTGCCCTTTACGCCCAGTCATTCCGAACCCCCCCATGAATCCTTTTTCTCCGCTCCATTCAGTTTGTTGCTAGATCCACCTAAAGACCTATAGCAGCTAGATCCTTAGCAATAACAACATGTCACATTGGTTTGGTATATGCCTCCCTCTTATGACTTGTTCTAGCTAGACCGCATCATGTCCAAACCATTTAAGTAATCATTCCCTTATTTTATCCTCAATGGGCACCTCTTCCAGTTATTGGCATATATTCTCATTTTTATCTTATCCAGTGCACGCGGAAATCCAGTTTCTCTTTTCCAGACGTGATATAGATGTGTTGTGAGACCACTTTCCGGTTGCAAAACTCTACATATGCATAACAGATACAGTTTCTGTCTGGGTGATGTAGAAAGGGTATGCAACCATTGACGACAGATCTCAATAAAACAGAAAAAGATGAAAATACTATCCAAGTTTCACTCAGAAAATAAAAAATGATAATATCCGACATTTGCCCATCAAGCTATAAATTGTTTAATAAGCAAAGTTACGGATGCAAGAATAGAAAAGGGAAAATCAAGTTAGCTTGTGTTGTTTTACAAACCTGCACGTGCTATCATGAAGTTTTAAAATATGCAACTTAACCCTTGTGAGTTTATATTACTCTGCATACATTAACTTGACCTGTTCTTATATTTCATGTGAAACTATAGAGTTTATAAAACCATGAGGGGATAAGTTATTTTAAAATCAGCAGGGAGTAATCAGAAAGTTTCTGAAGCCACGGTTAGTTCATCTGCAATTTGACTATAAAGAACACTTACTTTGCCCCACTGCTTGTTGAGAGTTGAAGCATTAAGAGAGTACAAATAACCTGTGAATCAAAAAACCTCTGATCAGAATGGTAAACATACGAAAATTAGCCGTCTGCTTTTATCTTTTATAAATTCATCTGAAAGTACAATAGCTGATAACCATCTTACATCACCGACGACTGATGTTTCTTTTATTTTTTAGTTAATTTTTCAAGAAAATACGTTACTTAAGCAATTAGTTGTGAAAAAGGTCAAATAAATTATCATCAATTGTTAAGGTGAATCATCATGATCCAGCATCGTACCATCACGTTCGGCTGTTTTAGCAACATAATGCCTGAAAATACTTGATTCCTGAGCCTGCATCATTCAGCGCGGGGTACGATGATAAGTATATAACTAGATATTCTTCTGCTGACTGCAGTAGTAAACCGTTCAATAGGAAACTTACAGTTTTAGTTGGTGATTTACGAACCAGATACTCATAATACCAATAGGGTTCACCATCAATCTGAGAAGAAAATACAAGAAGATCAATATAATAATGATTGAATTGATTGAAATTCTTGCCACTTATAGTTGTCATTAAATGTTTACAGCAAAAACACTCACTGTAGAAGAATGTGCATCAAGGACCGAACTTTCAGCCATACGCTGACTGGAGGTAACACGCTGTAAAAAACCAATACAATATTTTTAAACACTTAATGTAAGCGAATGGTCGAGTTTTGCAAGTGCAAGAAAATCCCAAGAATGGACTGTGCATAAGCAATAGCTTTATCGAGGAGATGATAGAAAGGTCGAGCTTACATTCAAAATATGCACATATTTTACATTCAAGAAGGATTATGTATACAAAAGTTCAAAAACAGGAAGCCAATTACCAGAGCAGACTTGTCAGATAAAACAGAATCGGCAACATCTTTGGCACTCCATGTAGTTTTGTCCTTTGATTTTAAGAACTGCAAATTGGGGGGACCTATCTGAACCAAATATGTAAAGTCAAACGAAAACCCATAATGATGATGATCAAAGTATGGAAGAATATGGTAGCATCAAATTTACCGAAACAGAAATTATAAGGTTGTCGATGATATCGACTCTCTCAGACACAATGCGAAGTCGTGCATCAGCTGTATATCATATCAATCAGTGTATAAGCAAGCTTATAAATATGTCAAAATATCATGTTACTCAAAACTTTAATACAGATTCTACCTATTTTGCCAATTCTATACACAAATCATTACTACCATGTTAAAAATTTTGACTTCTGCATTTGGATAGAGGAATAAGTTTGCCGACTTACGGGACAATGGTGCAGCTGATGAATAACGCTCTGGCTTTCTAGATTCCACCCTTCAAATAGATGAAATGATTAAAGGTTCCTACAATATAAATTAAGATACAGGAAAATAAAGAAGATAAAAAATTTCATTAAATCTAGTAGAAAATAGACTTTTCCATGTGAAAAACAACAGTCATTGGCATCTCATTCATACAAGATGCAAAACGAAGCAAATCATGAAGAGAATTTTGATTCATTTCTTCTAGAGTAATTCTTTTCTCCTTTTCATCAGCAATCTTTGATAATTTTATACAATTGAAGATATGGAAAGCTACAAGTTGTTAATGAGAGGCAACCTTTATGCAAAGAATTTGATGGTAAGAGCCTAAACCAACAAAGGTCAGATTAAGGAAATAATTGAAGCAAGCTATTCAAGGACAAGTTGTTCTTTAGGTCCTTTCCAGCATTGTGTACCAGCCATGGACTAAATAAACATAGAAAACACCTGTTTGTTCATGGTTGGGCTCATTTTCATGCCTAAACAAAACTCATTTCTCTCTGACAGCTTTGTGAAAATAAATACAGTTTTAGAAAGACTGCATTAAAAACCGTTGGGACTAAATTTTACATGAATTTTAAAATTTACCATTTAACTACAAATCATCATTTCTCGATACTTCTCAGTTACATTTAAATAAACACTTACCATTTGAAGACAAATTTCTTGGAAGGCAATTCAGTTGGGTACAAATATGAATAAGCATTTATATCATCAACCGCTACATCCATTTTCAACTCTTCCTCGGCACCAAAACCTGCAACCATAGAAGTGCCCTTTACCCTTCAATTAAAGAACAGAATTTTTTCCCCTTAGAACAATTCTGCCTAAAGATGCCAAATTCAAAATTTTGCGAAGTGAATAGTAACTCAAAAGAAATTAATAAAACTACAATTTGAAATACACTAATTAGACGTTCAAGTATGAAACCAAATTAATAAAGAAAATAGAGTAGTATTTCTTGAATTTACCTGAAGAAGGGAAAATTAGAAAGAGCGACGAAGAAAGGCCCGTAAAAATTAAGTCCCTTCTTAAAATCCCATTTCGCAAAATGGGTAACGAAGAATCATTTGAACATTCCATTAAATTTCTCATATTTCCAGGCTTTCTACAGTATTTTTGACTTGAAATAGTCATACTGCCAGCATAATTCCTGCAACACAACACCAATGGCAGAATCTATGAAAATGGACTTCACTGTATGTACAGTGTGTACGTCTATCACTATATATAGTGATCAATAGGGGGTGGGGTACCTGATCAAGGGAAGATTTGGAAGGAGAGAATTGTGGAACGAAGTTGAGAGAAGAGCAGCTGCCATTTTTCTTCTCTGACTTTCAGCGTCAGCTCATCCATTCGTGTTTTAAAAGATAAAAAGAACAAATTGTATGTTTGGTCCCCAAACGTTAGCAAATGTTACTAATCCATCCTCAATATTTTAATTCAGACTTTTAGACCTGCGTATTTGGCAAAGTTGGTCAATTTTTAGGATATCCATCAGTTTTGACGTCGAATCATGACATGTCGCTCATGTACCAATATGTTTTATCAACAAATATATGAAGAAATTAAATTAAATTAAAATCTCATCAATCAAATAAATTTCTCGCTTTTATTTTAACACTTCATTATTACATAACCCAGTTATCTGTAAATATAACAAAAAGCATTTTCCTATATTTTTTTAAGTCATTTTATTCATCACTAGTTTCGGAGGCAATCATCAAACTAGCTCAATATTTAGTTCAATAACTAACAAAGTTTAGGTCGTAAGTTGCCTCCCAAATTCTAACTATAGAAAAAATTCCAAAAAGAATGACAAGCTTCGATTTGAACAATGAATCAAATAGAAAATATTTGTACCAATGATGTTCGCTACAATACTTGAATCGAATCTACTATCCATTTTAGCCCAGTTCGCAGTTGGCTTCGAGTTTTTTACCTCCTAGGTTGTCCAATCTAATCTATATTGCTACTAGTTTATGTTAGCTTCGCTTATTAAATATGTCTTAAATATTCAATTATAAGTTACAAAATTAAAAATTGATAGAAATTTGTAGAAGATAAATGTATAGTAATTGTGAATCCTACAAAATATATTGCTAAAATTAAAGTTTGACTTTAATGGTTTAACTTTTAAATTATAATGAGATTTCAAAAGGACTATTTTTTTTATAAATAACATATTATTATTATTATGCATAGCAGATAGCATCTTTATATTTAGAAAAAGAAATTGTGTATACAATCTAACAATGCTATCTATTTTCGCTTTTCAATTTGCTTTTTTCGGGAAATATTTATTGATTTCTTCTCATATTTTATTTAATATAATTTTTATATGTTAATGACAATCAACTTAAATGTGTTTTGAAGAGTTTAAGAAGTAGTGTTGAAATTCATGACTTATTAAATGAAATCATTGTACATTAAAAATAGAGAATAAGTTTGATTCTTTTCTCATATTTTATTTAACATATTTTTTTATGTCAATAATCAATTAATTATATAATTTAAATAATCTAAGAAGTAGAGTACTAAAAAGTGTAATTTATTAAATAAAATTATTATAAAGTAAGAATGGAGAATCTCTAGAAATTTAATTTTAAGCATTGACGATCTAAAATAGAAAATATTTTGTTCCTCTATCTGAGAGCAATTCTTAAGCAATTTTAATAAAAAAAATTCTTTTACCGTTAGCATCTAACAACTCTCGGACACAATATTGTAGTATGATGTATTTATTGTGCATTGCCAAGTTTGCCCTCCAAGAATAGTCAAATATGACGATCGAGAAAATGTGTATAAGTAATTCTAACATTTAATAGAGGTAATATAGACTATTTCATTAGTTCTTATCATTTTTTATAAAATAATGAAGTCAAAATTTGCGGGAAAAGGAACCCATTTGTATACTAACAATTAAAAAAAAAAAAAAAAAGTCTTAAAAGTCTTTGTTTGATGAAAAATTCAATTTCAAATTTTAATCTAAGTCATAGTTAATTATATATTTCATTGGATCTACAATTTTTTAACGATACATTTCATCAACTTTTATTAACATTTAAAAATCTGATTTTAATACTGATCCAACAATGGCAAAATGTTCAAAGAATTACTCCCAAACATGCGCGTAGCCGATAGTCCAACTTAAACCAAACAAGCACAACATACTGAAATTCCTTGTCCTCCGGTGTTTATGCAAAAATGGAAGGTCTCTACCTCCCATTAAATGCGGTGCTCCTCATTAAATAATTTTTTTCTTTTTCTCTCACCCTTCTTCCCCAACTAAAATAAGCACTCTTGGTCTAATTAATTATTTTCTCAAAGCCCACAACTATTCTTGGCATAATCTATATTCAAACATCAAAATTCATTTCAATCTCTGCAGAAAATATTGTTTTAGAGACAGAAAACAAGAACCCTTTTTGTCTTTTGATGATAGAAATTCAAACATAAGAGAAGAATTTAGAGAAATAATGGGGGTGGATTATTATGAAATATTGAAGGTGGACAAAACTGCCACAGAAGATGATCTCAAAAAAGCTTATAGAAGATTGGCTATGAAATGGCATCCAGACAAAAATCCCACCAAAAAGAATGAAGCTGAGACCAAATTTAAGCAAATTTCTGAGGCCTATGAAGTATGTTTTTTTGATGGAAAATTTTGTTTGTTTTGTTTTTTAATATTGTCAATTACTATCCAATCCTCGAAAAAAACCTGCGCTTTAGTAACATTTTTTAATGTTCATTCAGGTTTTGAGTGATCCACAAAGAAGACAAACCTATGATCAATATGGTGAAGAAGGTCTAAAAGACATGCCACCTCCTGGCTCTAATGAAAGTGAAAATGGATTCAATCCTCGAAATGCAGAGGATATTTTTGCTGAATTCTTTGGAAGTAGCCCTTTTGGATTTGGATCATCAGGAGCTGCGAGGTCAATGAGGTTCTCGTCTGATCGAGGAGGGCCGTTTGGTGGATTCGGCATGACTAGTAACGTCTTTAGAAATTACAGTGATGGAACTGGCGCAAGCATGCCTAAGAAACCACCACCGGTCGAGAGTAAATTGCCTTGCAGCCTCGAGGAGTTGTATGCTGGATCGACTAGAAAAATGAAGATATCAAGACAAGTGGTGGATGCAAACGGGTAAGTTGTTAAAAAGACGACACATTTATTCAAGTTTAGTCTTCAACATGCCTCCTCTAATAATCGACATTTTCCAACATTCATTCTCTAATAGTCATACACCTAAGAAAATCTAGTGGTTTCTTTAATCTAGCGTAACACTGACGATGATTATTAACGAAATTTTTACAGACGATTAGGGTCAGAGACGGAGATATTGACCATCGATGTGAAGCCAGGATGGAAGAAGGGAACTAAGATAACTTTTCCCGACAAAGGAAACGAGCAGCTAAACCAGCTCGCCGCAGATCTCGTGTTTGTAATTGACGAAAAGCCACATAATGTTTTCTCAAGAGACGGAAATGACCTCATTATGAATTATAAGGTGACATTAGCAGAAGCACTTGGAGGAATGAAAGTGAACATCACGGCGCTAGATAATCGTGAATTGTCGATCCCGGTGAACAATATTGTGAGCCCAGGTTACGAGCTGGTGGTTTCTCAAGAAGGTATGCCAATCACCAAAGAGCCGGGGAACCGAGGTGATTTGAAGATCAGGTTTGAAGTTAAGTTCCCTACGAAACTGACACCCGAGCAACAAGCTGCCCTCAAGCGTTCTTTAGGAGGTTGATAATAATTTTCGTAGTCCTACTGTTATATTTTCTTCTCTCTTTCTCGCATCTTTCGACTCAAAATTTATTTTGCATCCTCGCCACTACCTGTTTAAATCCGCTTACTATTAGATGTCTGATTATCAGCAGCAAAAGAGATGATTGAGTTGTCTATTGAACAAAATGTTTATATTCATGTACATGTTTACCATTTAAAAGACTTGACTTCTACCCAACGTGTGACACCACCCCCAATCCCCGTCCTGCGACGTCGTGTACGTTAAGGGATATTCAAAACTGTACAAAAGTAGAAGAAATGGATTCCCATGAAATGGTCAAAAATGAAAGCAATAAAAGCTTTTAAGGAAAACTTTACTGGGTCGAAACTTGTCTGAACATTATAACAAAATTAACTTCAATTTTAAGGTACAAAACAGTGCAGAAATGGTAACATGTTTTCACTATATAGCTACACTACATCCTAACATTCTAGAACTGAAATCAAGACAGGAAAAAGAAACAAAAAAACAAAAGCATTTATAATTTACACGACAGAAATCTAGAACGGAAACTCCCAGTCATAGAAATCCTATCTAGTGCCTCCACCTGGCCCCCGGGCGACGACCGGGAGGGTGCACCGATCTAGCCCCTGGAGGCCAAGATGCCAAGCCTGAAGGATTTGCCGGTGGTGCTCGAGCAACCGGAGGAATAACATGGTGGTTGACCAAAGGGCGGTGCACTGGTGGACGAAAGCCATGAAGGGGTGGCTGTGCTGAGGGTGGGGCATTAGGCCGCCACTCAGGAATGTCATCATCATCATCCTTCCACGGTTCTATACCAACATCTTTATTATCTACCCAATTCCTATTTGTAGAACTGGTTTCAGTTTGTCCATATTTTTGAATAAGCTCTCTCACTTGATCAACCGGGAGTTGAGGGTTTTGATTAAAGCTAGTAGTCATTTTTACACCACGATGCAAATTTTGAGATACAGCACCAGGAACAGGTTTTATATCACCAGAGAAGTTAAACTCGGGTAAATCATCATCATCTTTTGCTGCTCGGGCAGCAGCCACAGGGCCAAACCCAGGAGGGATATCATCATCCTCTTCCTCCTGAGGTTTGGGATTGGAACGAATAGGGGTCTTACAGGACACAGGTACCAAAACCGAAGTATTCTTGTTATTATTGGATTTCTGCCCTTCCTTAAGATGGGCAGCAATTGGCTGCTTCTTCGAGCTATGTTTGTGGTGTGAAGAGGAATTAGGTGATATTGTGTTGCTTATATGACGTCTTCTCCATACAACTACACCAATTAATCCATCATCAATAATATTAGCCATCTTAGAGTGGTGCTCCGATAGCATATCAAGCATTTTTGAGGATGGTGGGCATAAATAAAGCTCGACTCCAGGGGCCGGCTCCGCAAATCCCAATCTATCCTCGGCAACATATGAATCTACAGCCTGTACATCGAACAACAATCTTATGTACATGTACAACGAAATAGAGTAACGATGAGAAATAATGATTTAGTTAAAAGTAATAACCTCAGAAACGGCCATCCTCTCGTTCTCTGATTGTTTGTTCTTCAAGATGAAGTGGAGAATCTGCATCCAGACAAAGAAAAGTTCTGTAAGTCAAATCTGTTAAACGGCAAATAAATACGAACTATGAAATGATGATTTTCCTTAGAATAAATCTGCATGTATTACAACAAAAGAACCCCCAACCCACCCTCTAATTTGAAAGATTAGACTGTCCACTAGTTTGAACTTTTCAACCTGATAAAGTAGGAATTCCTTTTATTTGTTAGGTATTCAGCACGTCTAAATCTGGGGTTATACCAGATTATATTGCATTCAACTTATTAAAAGAAACGACACGAAAAAGAATAAAAGAAACTGACACGAAAAAGAATAATTTGATCTTGGAGAAGATGATGACTAAATAGCCAATCCTTCACAACTGTAAAACACTAAACTACATTCTATAAACTAAAGGCTTAAATCAATGGATCAAAATGTAAATCGGTGAATAGCATAAACCTGCCAGCTTTTAAGTGATTCAATCGCTCGTAGGAAAAAAGAAAGCAGCTATTAGTTTATTGGAATTGGCTATCATGATTTTTTCAAAAACGATTTTACTTTAGTGAAGCTTATAAACATCTACTAACAAACAAATGTTTTATCATTGACAAACATTTCAGAGCATGTTCCATGAAGCTACAGGCCAAATTATGGAAGAAATAAGTTTTTTCACGACTTTACCACTCAAAAAATTTTATTCTACTGAATCGAGGATTCTTGTGGTTCATCCCTTTGACGTAATAACATCATTATCTACAATTATTCAACGAAACTACCACCCAGTCAATTTTGTTTCTACTTATTAATCTAGTATTCTTGTTCTGATCACCCGTTTGATAAAACATAGCAAACAACAATTTCTTAGAGAATCTCCGAAACCACCACCTAGTCAATTTTGTTCTACTTAATCTAGAATTCGCGTTCAGTTCTTCGCTTTGAAATATAACAAACATGAAACATCATTATTTAATAAATTCCAAAAATCAAACTCCAGAAGCAAAAATACTCCAGCAATTTATCATTTTTAAGTATTTTCTATTAGAACTGCTTTGTTCATTCTTACTAGTACTAGTCCAAGAGGTAACTTCATAGATAAATTGGAGGCTACATTGCATAGTTTGTGAACAGAAATCCAGAGAACAGAAAAAAAGAAGGCCTTGATGTACCATGACTGCACGAGTTCGAGACATAGGAAGTTCTCGAAAGAATTTTTCAAATGCATCAAGTCTAACTCTGCCTTTGATCTCGAGAGAGCTGGGCCACTCTTTCGTCGATGTCTTCTCGCCACTGTAACATGGACTAACACGTCAGAATAAATAATATGGCATATCTAAAGGAACTCAACAAAATTTTGAATGCCATAATATTCTAGGAAGCATTTTCACGGAAAACAAAATACAAATACATGTGATCAGCAGAATATGAAAAAAACTATTATAACTGGTGCATCTATAAGACATGAATTATCATTTATTAACCATAAGCTGCATCTTCAGACTGAACATGGGGGATATACATCCCCAAGCCATCAAGATTCATTAATGGACGGTACGGCGATCAAATTTTTTGTGCAACTCAACTTGTAACTTAATATCCAGGGATGCATAACAAATGACTTCATATATTTAAATATACAAAGCAAGGTCTCAAAATTACGATGGGTAGTGCACGTGTGGATAACAAGATGCATACCTTTGAAATTGACCACCGACGGTGACCAAGGATGAAATATTTAGTTGAAGAACACCCTCCCACAAACATTCAATCTCAGATGCATCACCAGAAGGAAGTCCTTTTTGCACTGCAGAACTACCATTAGATGGAACTGCCACATCTACTTTACGTTCACTAACCGATTCATCTACCTTCTTGGAGGGGGTATGTGCAGAATTTTCAGCAGCGGAAATCGAAGCCTTAGAATTGTTTACTTCTTCTGGACTTTCTTTGCGCAGGATGTGGGATGTTTTATCTGCATCTGCTCGTATATTATCGAAAGGAGGTTCAGAATTAAGGGACTCCATAAACTCATCCAAAGAAACAATTGGAGGTAGAAAATCAGCATCCTTCAATTCATCATCCACCATCATTCCTTGCATTAAATCAGTCCCATCAGTTGGGATAACCAGACTACCTTGAAAATCCTGGTTTTCTGAATTTTTTTCCTGACCTGCAACATTCTCTCTATCTTTATTATTATCTAACTTGGAAGGAGAATGAGTTTCAGTCTCCTTCCTTGGCTTATGTTGTGCCAACACATTAGTCCCGGCAGAGACCTCAGAAGCCATACTATAGTCACGTTCCACTTCTACTTGATACTCACCCTTGTGCGTTTTCTTAACCAAACGTCTTATATCTGTGTCAGGCAAAACTACCATTTGTGCCATCTCTTCTGCTTTTGCCATTCGCCACTCTGATAACTCCTTAGAAGCAAGTTCTTCAGCTGACATTGAACACAACCTTTCAGGTGATATTTCACCAGACAAGACTCGTTCCCTCAGTTCCGGATTATTACGATCTTTCAGGTTGAATAAAAGAGACCTACCCTTCTCTTTGTACTTTTTGTTTACACCACCAAAAGCTTTGAACAGTTCTGCTTCAATTTTAAAAGCTAAATTGGTCGGAGTTAAACTACCTAGCTCACCCCTATTTCCAGCCCCCTGAGATTCCTCCTTTAAAGACTTCTCAGAATTTTGAGCCTCCTTTCCCTCTCTTACCTGCACGTCAAAATCTAATGCCCATGAAAGCCCATTCCCCTGTAATAGATCATCCTTGACAAAGAAATTTTCACTAAATGAAACATCCTCATCAGGCAAAATGGTACCATAATGAAACTCCCGAAAAGCTTGTACATCATTTCCACTGCTTACATGAGTAGGAAACTCGGCAGATAACACCTGACAATTGCTGGATTTACCAGCTGTGGCCAACTCTTTTAAAGGAGACATATCCTTGGAACCAGGAATAGGAGTAGCTGTAGTCAAATTGGACTCAGAAGACTGACATTCCACAGGTGTCTGATTAATGTTGGCTGCATCAGTCTGTTTTTCCTCTGCATTTGCATCTTTATCTGGCTTTTGAAATGCCAAGGACAGCGCATCAGCTAGTGACTCCCTCATTTTCGACCTAATAGCTTCAGATGACTCTGTCTGAACCTTGGACCCAGATTGAATTAGTGAAGTTTGTCTCTTCAAATTCTGCCCCCGTGGCCCGCCAGATTTACTGGACATAGATTCGTTTCGCACCATTTTCTTGTTTGGTAAAGGTTGATTTTGCAACCCTGGAGAACTCAAGTTGGACTGCATCGGCGCTGTTTTCTTTTGTGGTGCCTGTTGTCTCAATCCAGGTGAATTGATGTTGGCTCCCATGTGTATTGCACGCTTATTTGGAATCAGCAACTGTTGAGGGACAAAATTATATTGCTCAGGACCCCCTTCAGCCTTGCGCTTACTCGGCAGCAATGACTTTTCTCCAGCTTGGATGTTTTGCATGAGCACACCATCATGACCTTGTTCACTTGGCATCCAAAATGCATTTGATCCATTAATGCCAACAAGTTCATTCTGTCCTACCCTGTTGTTTGGTACCAATACATTTTGAAATCCAAGATTACTGGACATCTGCTCTGCCACTCCCATTTGCTCATTTGATAAAGCAAAATGATGTGATAGGTCATTGTTAGGCACTTGGCCAGCCACTCTCATTTGCATTTCTGATGTTGGCAAGTCCAGTGGGGTGGAGGTATGCTCCATCGAAACCACCTGCCTATTTGGCAGGGGGAAGTGCGAAACAAGATTGTTGGACATTAAGCACCAAAACTGCAGAACATAAGCAAATATGAACAGCTCTAAATAGGCTTTGGAGAATAAGTTAGCCTATCCCCCACGAACTCACCTACACAAGCAATTACCCAGTAAAACACACTGCAACAAAAAAAAAAAATTAATAACCAACTTCAAATTCATCTCTTAACATGCAATAGTACTGGGAGTAATGAAGCAGTGTCAATCTCACCATATGAAATACCAATTACGCATTCAACTGAAAATCATCAAACAGTTTCTTAACAAATAACCACCACACCCAAAACACGGGAAAAAATGTAAATAACCCAAACAACGCACTATAAATTAAAATCATGTTAATCTCCAACTACCTGCTATCAGTTTCATCTCAATCAAGTTCATAAAAGTAACAGACTTCGACAAAAATTTCATTTATGCATATCTGGTCAGAGAACAATCCATATGATTATTTTGAGTCTTTGACTAACAAATACTACCATAACAACAAAGTACCACACAACTAAGGAAAGATTGCACAAATCAGAAAAAGATTCGGTAGTCAACTCCCACCAAAACAACCGCACATAAAAGAAAAAAGAAAGCATCTTCCAAGGTGTTTGATGGGGATTATAATTAAATTTTTAGTAAATTGTGATAGAAATTTTTGAAATATGTGGTTAAAAAGCTGTGGAACTCATGAAAAATGTAGTTAATATTGATTGTTTGACTTTGACTTTGATTAAAATCTGATTTTAATTTGTACCAAGCATGCCCTAAAAGCATTACAACTTTTGAGTAAAGTGTTTTACATAGTTCAAAATTCATATCAACATTTTTCTCACTTGTTTTCTTATTTAGCCTAAGAATGGGACCTATTTTTTCAAAACTCATTTTCAACCACACATTCTCCTATAAAATAATTTTACGCGTAAACCAAAAGCTTTTCTTTACTTTTTAACCACACATTAACAAAACACTATTCTAAAATTCATTTTGACAAAAAAAAAAAATGGGGCTCAACAAGGGCTTAATTTTACATTTTCACTCAATTCGTGCTTAGTAGCATCTAATGGTCAACAATTTGAGGTTTATATACAGCGCAGGAATCCCTACCAACTTTAATCAGGTAAAAAAATGAGGGATCTTGTTCTTGCAATTCAGGGTACAGTAAAAGGCTGCCCATAAGTGTGCCTAATACAACTATAGGACAGTCCAACTCCTAACACACACACACACACACACCCAACTACCAGATATTTAGCCAGGTCATTGGTTCTACCAGCAGTCATTCATGAAACTCTAATAAAAACATTTTTTTTAACTAGAAAAAGTAACATCAAAATAAAATATAAAATTTACAAATCAATTTGTACTGTAATATCATAATGGATTGCATAGAGTAGCATAATAACAAAAGGAGGTAAAATTCTCAAGTATCATTTATTCTGTTTCTCCGCGTCAAACGTAATATAACATTTGTTTTTTTCCTCCTTTTATACTTTTGCACTATCATTATAATTTAGTCTTTCATTTATGTAATCATATATTTTTATATTTGGTTGAGAAATATATTCAAAGGTTTTAGTTTTGGAATAATAAAATAACACAATTGGTAATACAGATTTTTTTCACAAAATAAAAGTTTTAACTCATGTACAGTGTTCACTAACAAAGATTGATTTATCTAATTAAAATTTAAATCCCCATACATAGTTGTAGTTAATCAAGATAATAATAATAGTAACTTGATCAAATTATATTGATGTCATCTTTTAAGTATGTTATTAGTATGAATATTACGCACCTATTTGGTGTAGATTGAAATTAGAGTTTCAATAGATTTTCATAAAAGTGAAATGTGTGATTTAAAAGTTGAGGGTCCCATGAAAAAGTGGTTAAAATTAATTATTGACTATGATTGGGAATTAAAATCAAATTTTAATCCCAACCAAACATGGGCCAAGCAACAAATTGCAATGGCTGAGTGGCAATGCAGCGCAGTACAGATATTATCAAAACATCCCAGGTTCTAAGGTTGTGGCTGGCCTGGCATATCACCAGGACTCCTGGCACACGTGTTTTGTCCAATTCAATAGTCCACTTGTCCAAAAGAGCTGTCCAACCAGTTTGATGTATATCTTGTGAGGTTACCAGGCCAAACCATCGAATTCGAGCCGGCGATCTGCGTCCAATAACTCGTATAACGCTCAACACCAAATTGTTGCTAACTAAAAAAATATTGCATAATAAAAATTTTGCAATCTGATGATATTCCTCTAATCAGCCATCACCAGCACGATCAGAGAAACCCAGGCCGGCATTAATCAATTTCGCATACAAACCAAGTAACTTCCACATAATGACAACTCTGCAGGTTATTGCCTTCCTTGCGGAAACTGATACATAAGATAATGAAGGCATCTTGGTCTATTAGACCATTTCTGGATTGATATTAATCTAAGAAACATAATTTAACAGTGAGCTACTGGTCAAAATATTTTGAAATTTGAGAACACCAAACAAAACAACAAATATTGCAGAGATGATACTATTAACCAAGATAAGTCAGCTATGATAAACAACTAGGACAAGGGGGCTATACAAATAAGGATTCACATGGTCTTGTAGGCACTCTCCCTCCCTCACACTTCCTCACTTCCATCTTTTTCTTTCTCTAAGGATTTACATGGTCATATAGGTACTCTCTCTCACTTGCACTTCCTTGTTTCCATCTATTTTTCATATAGAGGTTATGACGTGGCAGTCATGTAAAAGATGATTTCCAAAAAAGAGATTGGGACACTTACAACAACCAATTGTTCCAAATAAAAAGGACTACGGATCTAGCTCCATGACTGCATTTATCAAACCATAATGTTCCCTGACACTATTTTTTCCACAATGCAACCTTTCAACCTGAAAATAATGATATGATTGAATTCAAGTACTCAAAATAAAGTGGTCTCCATTCCATTACTTGTGCAGATGCCTGATAAAATCATCAATACACTAAACCTATCACCTGGTGTTAAAGTTCGCTTTCAAATTCAGGCCTTGTTTGTTTTGGATTAAAATCAGATTTTAATCTGAGTCAAAGTCAAACAATCAATATTAACCGATATTATGGGTTCCACATCTTTTTAACCACACATTTCAAAAACTTCTATCACAATCTACTAAAAATTTAATTTTAATCCACACCAAACACCCACTCAGTTGTCTTTTAAAGGTAGTCAGTAAACTGTTAATAGACGCGTGCATCTGTTGTGTATGTGTGTGACACAAGCAAGTCAATAGTAATGCATATATCTCAATACTTTTTCCATACAATTTGGCCCTTCAACCTGAAAACATATATATGCTAGCAATTCAAGTATCCAAAATTTTCCTCTCATCATGCACAAACTGATCTCCACATTACTAGTGCAAATGCCATATAAAAGCATCCATTCGCTACTGTATATACCAATGTTAAAGTTCACTTTTGAATTTTGTACAACATTAGTCCTGGAAAATTTCAGGCATGAGAACAATAGATTTGAGGGGAAAACGTATGCAGAGAAAGAAAATCAATTTTGTAAGTAACATTTATCTAAATTTACCAAAATATTCAAAATTTGATAGCAAAAAGTCAACCAATAGTAGGCTGTGAAAAATAGAAAATAATGTGAAGTTTCTATGACAGGGTCATAGTAAACTCTTGATTAACCCATAAATTCCTACATTAGAATTTGATAACTTAGTCAATAAACCCTAATTCCTTATTCAAAGAGTGAGTAAGAAATCCATTTGATTAATCAAATCCCATCAGCGTGCAGAAAATTACACACGCATAAATAGTCAATAAGCCCTAATTTTAATTTTATTTTTTGATAGTCGTTAAGCCCAAACTTCTGATTCATGACCGAGTACAAATCTATTCAAACAATCAATTCGCTTCTGCGTCTAAGACTGCCTATACAATTACACACACGAACGATTCACTAATATCCGAAAATCAATTTCCCAATTCAAAGATAAAATTCCTTAAAAAAAAAAAAACCATAAAAGACGACATATACATAGATGCAAAAGAAACTTCTTACCGTGGAAACAAGCCCTAATTTCTGATTCATGAGTGCATAAAAATCTCCTCAAAACACATCGATCCACTAATACAATAACAGAGAGAGAGAGAGAGAGAGAGAGAGATTTTACCTAATAGAGGGCAACGAAGGTAATTTCCGAGTGAGGAGCTGAATACATGTACAGCTTTTAGAGGTAGAAGGAGAGAGATATAGAGAACCGGGGGGGAGGGGGCGGGGGTGTTGCGCTAATATAAGGACGATATGAAACCCTAGAAAGGTCTATATATTGTGCAAATTATCCGGTGGAACCGGTATTCACTGGTAGGTCTACTTTAATGACACGTACGTTATGGGTTTATCTTATATTACAAAAATAAAATATTATATTCAGAACTCTATTGAACTCCATTTTTGGCTAAAAGTTCATTTTGAAATAGTAAATTGATGAAAAATACGTAATTAAAAGATAAGAAAAATAAATAAATTTACGTATAATATTATTTTATTGAAAAATGTGTGATTGAAAAATAGAGAAAAATATAGTTTGAAAATTAATTATACTACATTTACATTATTTTTAAGTATACAAGTGACATTTTCCTTTAAAAATAATGGGAATGGTCAATAAATTCACAGTTGGGCTTGGTTTTCTAAATAATATTGAATATATTATAATAAAAAATTGTATTTTTCATAATAATTTTAAACACCTGTTTGGTTTGGATTAAAATCCAACGAAAATCTTAAGTTAAAGTCAATAATTAATTTTAACCATACATTTTATGGGACTCACAACATTCCAATCATACATTTCATCATCTTGTATCAAAATTTACTAAAAATTTGATTTTAATCTCCCAAACAGGAGTTAAGTTTGTTACTTAAAGCTAGTGAGGGGACGAGAAGGGACGGGATGGGTGACAACATAAGAAGTCGTCGGGTTGGATGGTTCAAAACTAGTAAATTTTGTACATGATTATATAACTTATTCCTTTCGTTATCTTTAGTGCACGCTATCTCCGACGAGAATATGACGCCAAAATTATTTGCATAACTTGGATAACTGTAATGCTTTGTAGCACATAGATAGGCAATCATTGTCTTGTGTACATTCAGTGGTGGATCCAGCACAAATGTTCAATACGGACGGACCAAATGTTAATCATCGACTATTGACCATCGACAATCAGCGAACGTAAGAATGAAATCGTTTATTAAATTTTTAATTAAATAATATTAAAAATTATTCAATATATATGTAAATGTACTAAAACGTAAAATATATATAAAAACATAATTCAATACAACCCAAAATACTAAAAAAAATATGCAATAAAATATCACAAATTCACAAATCAATGAAATCACAATTCTCATTTCAAATTTTCAATGCCAAATTGCCAATTAATTCATTATTCATATATCATAAATCATGATTTTAGCCCGTAAGAATAGTTATAACTTATAAATAAAAAATAACATCAAAACCAACAAAAAAGGGAGAGAAAGTCAGAAAACAGAAAACTCACAGAAAATCGGTCTACAATTGGTCATTGGACCTTCCAGCTTTCGAGACTCGAGTCTTTCGGCATCGACGGCACGGTTGGACTGGTGGAAGCGTCACTAGGAGGCGGGAAGAAGAACAGAGTTGTCGACAACCACATGAACCGTGTTGATTTGGGGGTGGAAAATGGAAATGGATTTGGACAAACAGGCATGCACCTATATATAATTAAGGGATGTTATAAAAAATTAGGGGTTTAAAGATAATTTTTTTAAAAATCATATCCAAAGTTTATTTATTCAAAACTCGGGTAATATATCAAAACACTAACCATAATTCATCACTCTCAACTCCCTCACCCCTCATTCTCTCGCCTCACTTCCCCCGCCTCTCTCTCACGCCTCCTTCTCTCGCCTCACGTTGCCCCACCTCTCTACCTCTCTCTCTCTCCCCTATTCGTAGCACCACTTGCCAACGGCAGCGTCGCGACTTGAACGACGACGGCGACGCTGCAAACGGCGAACTCCGCCTCTCTTGCTCTCGGTAGGGAACGCTGTACTACAACCGCCGCGATATTTTTGTGGTGATTTCTTCCTCCGATCTGCTACTTTATGGGAGTTTTGTGTGTTTTTGTTGGTGATTGTTGTAGGTTTGGGGATTTTATTGATAGCTATGGTGTGGTAGTGTTGTATAAGATGATGTATTGTAGGAGGCAATGATGGTTGTGATGCTATTGTTGATTGGATTTGCAGGTGCTGGTGTAGTGATGGTTATGTTGGCGGTAATGGTGACGTGGTGGTGATGTTGGTGGTAGTTGTGACGTTGGTGGTCGTGGTGATGTTGGGGGTGGATTTAGTGGTGGCGACTTTGTTGGTGGCAGGGTTGTGGTGTGGTGTTGTGTTGGTGGATCTGACGAGGTTTGTTGGATTTGGCGGAGGCTTTGATTTTTGTTGATGGAGGTGGTAGTTGACTTGGGCGCGGTGGTGTGTGGTGGTTGGTTTAGGCGTGGTGGTGAGCGGTCGAGGTGGTGGATCAGGATCAGAGGTGGAAGCGGGGTGTTGGTTAATTTGTAACCAACCATTTTGTTATTTGTGACATAAAAGATATATAATCTGTGATCGTGAAAAAATACGTGATCAAATAATTTAGAAATCTGTGGCCATGTGACCTACAAATTTTTTAATATGTGACCATTAAATAATTTGTGATCAATTAAATTTGAAATTTGTACCGACGAATAATTGTGACCTATAAATTTTTTTATCTGTGACCATTAAATAATCTGTGATCAATTAAATATGAAAATCTGTGAACTACGAATAAAATTGTGACCATTAATTGTATAATTGTGACCTAATTATATTTAATTAATAAATATATTTAATTAATTACATAATACTTGAGTTTTGAATTTTTAAACTATCTACCTGACTTTTGAATTGGTGTAAATCTGACCAATTGAAAAGCAGAGGCCCAACTCAAATAAATTATAATTTTAGTCCAACCCAGGCAAAAGACCCAATTACAAAAAAAAATAAAAAAAAAGATGACGCCCGACTGAAATAAATTATAATTTGAACTCAACCCAGGCAAAATGCCCAATTACAATAAAAAGAAAAAAAAAAAGAGGAACATTGGCAAAGCCAAACCCTCGCCTCTCTAGTCTCCTACGCTAGTCTCCTTCTTCCTCATGGCATAGCACTGTCGCGGTCGCTCCCCCTCGTCGGGTGCTTGGTCGTCGTTGTGTACGTTGCATTAAGGAAAATTCGCTCTCTAGAGCTTTTGTATTGTCGATGTCAAAAAATTATTTGGTACCTTGTTATCATCTTATCTATGATTGGGCAAGCTCCGACATAAAAAGTCAAATGAAAAACTCCAAAAACTAATTTCGATCGTCAGATAATTGGGCGTGGACAATTGGAGAATCTTCCATGTGAGAATTAGAAAGATCATAGCAGATATTTGGTACAAGCTAATAATGGTAGAGCGGACGAGCTTGTCCTACTAGAAATAGAATAAATGAAACTCTTCATATAGGCATGAAATGGAGAAGAGTCATCCATGATCATGTTAACCTACAGTGTTATGGCATCGTTAAGCGTATAGCTGCTATCTATAGAGATCGTGATTGTTATTGAGGGTGGCAACGATAGAGTCATGATGGCCTATGACCTATGATTCTAGTCTATATAGTCTTGTCAATCCTCTTGTTGGAGGATATGGGTGGTGGTGGTGGTGTTGTGAGGAAACAAATCCTTCATGTGTGACGGTGATATCTTAATTTGGTCTAATTGATGCATTACAGCTTTAATTAACCACCTCTGGCCTCATTCATTAGTTTGATACAAATTTCCAGTAATACAATCTTGTGCATAGATTTTGTGGAGGACAGCGGTGACCAAGTATTCTTCAAATCTCACCCAAAATCCAAATTTTCATATTTATAAGGACGATAAGCTTTAATATAAAGCCCACATCTAACTCTGGTGGGCTAGGGTTCATCTGGCTTGGCAATTCACTCCGACGCCTATGAAATAATTTATTGGAAAATCAAGGACGAGCTCCCCAACCTTTGAAGCGCGTGAGAAAATGGCTCCTAACCTTCCAAAGTGAAGTTTTAACTCTCTAACCTTTTAACATTGTGAGATTAAGTCCCTAATTCTCGGAAATTACCAGTTAGAATGTTAAAAAGTCCACGCCGCGTTAAAATGACTATTGTATTCTTTGAATTTGTCCATGTTTGACAACCATTAGAATGAATTTTTATTTTTGAGAAAAATGAATTTTGGAATAATGATTTTTTGAAGAATGTATGGTACAAAGTAGGAAAATATTTTGAATTTACGTGCAGAATATTTTATTGTGAGAATGTGTGGTTGAAAGATACCCTCAACCTTTTTAGTATAATCCATTCATAGTGGAAAAACTTATCGTTCTCTCCATTCTGATCATTAAGTGACGAATTTTTCCTTCTTTTTAAATAAACAAAAATAAAAATTAAGTAGTAAAACAACAAAAATTAAGGAAAAGAAATTGTAAATGGAGTCCATAACTTTTCAAAAAAATACAAGCAAATCCCACTTAAAAATTATGGATACCTTTTCCATTTCGGTGCACAAGGCAACTAGAGCTATAAAGGTGGGTTGGAATTCACAGGCCCAGGACAACTCAGCCTGCATTTTTTAGGGATGTCGGGTATGGTTAATAAGGCCCATTAGACTTGACATGGACTCTATTGGGCCTTTTCTATTTATAGATGGGCTGGGCTAGCCTCCAAATTATATGGACCCTAAGAAACCGATCTATTATTAAGCCCATGTTGGGTACTTATTAAGAGTATGTTTAAACCACATTATTTTGGAAGAATGTATAATAGTAGATTAATGGAGAATGTGTGGTTGAAAAAAAAATTATTGATGTGATGAAAAATATTATTTTATTGAAAAATACGTGGTTGAAAATGAGTAAAAGAATGAAAATGAAAAAAATAATATGGTCCAAACAGAAGCAAAAACTTATATTTTATTTTAAGTCAAAGTCAATAATTAATTTTAATCACATATTTTACAGATCCCACAACTTTTCAATCATATTTTATCAACTATTAAAATCTAATAAAAAATTGATTTTAATCCCCACCAAACAATGGTTAAATTGTGTAAAAACCCGGCATTTTAGTTTGTAGTAGAATTAAAATACTTCGAATTTTGAAAAGTAATTTTTACATTATTATCAGGATATCGATTAATAAAACTTATCTCTATAAAAATATAAGTAAACTTTATAAGTTTAGCCAAACACTTGTGTGGAGACAATGAATTATGTTATTTTTTAATTATTGAGATGTGATGACTTAATTATGTTTGTGGGGCCCATTATCTGCTTGAATCAGGAATCTTAATTATTATTATCGCAAGAGTTTTTAATAATTTATTTTATATTTACTCAAATAAAAAGTTGACATTTGAATCATGGAATTAACCGAAAGAAATTGTAAAGATAAGGACCAAAATTAAGGATGATGAATAGTAATAAAACTTGAAATCATAATGTTAGTACTAAAATGGAAAATGAAATCTACTTATAATTAAAATTTTAAATTATAAGCAGTATCGCTGAGATAAAAAATCTAAGAGACAAGTGGGCAGATTCTTTAAATATTTTCTTCTCTCAAATAACAACAAAGACAATATAAGAAAGGGACTGCTGAGAAATGGGGCAGAGTGAGAGTGGATGCAGTCAACAAATGTACTCATAATCAACACTCAAATTCATATAGAGACATAATATATATATAATTTAGGGTAAAATCCTTTTGGGTTCTAAACCTTTTATTTGTGGCACTTTAAGACCTCAACATTTGAAAATTTGTGAACCATACCCTCACTTGATGAAAAATACTTATTTCGACGTCGCGTTCATGGGGTATATATATGTGACTAAAAGGATAAAATTGTCCAAAAATATTTTGATAAAGATTAATAAATTGGTGATTGAAATGTTGGTAAAATTAAGAATCTCTTGAAATGTATGGTCGAAAATGAATTTGAAGAAAAATGAATTTTGAAGAACAAGAACAAAACAAGGGCTAAATGTTGCTTGTTCCTGAACAATTTTACCCTTTTAGCCATATGCATGTAGGTCTTGTGTGACCATTTAGCGTCCATATGGATGCTTTTGTCAAGGATATTGTGCAAGTGGCAAGTGCGCATACAATGTCAAAACATTGAGGATGTGTCTGTTATACTTACGAAAGTATAAGAGTCCCGAGAGAATTTTATCACAATATTTTATATATAGAGATGGAGAATCCACGCTTCCATCCCACTCACCTCTCCACATACCAACGAAAATCCTCCACTCATATGTCCCCTTCTTCATCAAGCTCATTCGAAGTATTTGCCTTTTAGCCCCACCATTTTACACCTATGTCTATTTTTACCCCAAATCTTTCTTATGTATAGTTTTTCTCCCCCTACAAGCTTTATGCAATTTTATAGTCTTTATTGACCGTATTTTATATTTGCCTCTGAAGGCTACTTTTTTCTCTATGCTTATTATATTTTTAACTTTTAATTTTGTTCTAATTTGAGATATTGTGAACTTTTGGTATTAGTTGATGCCATAATCGCTTTTAGTTCATATTTGTAGTGTAATTTAGCCTTATCGTTACTTTCGTGCACATTTTTTCACTTGTTTGAGTTATACCATCGCACAAAAAGTAGCGATAATACTATTTTAAAATGTATTTAAAAACTTTATAGTACCGAAAGTTATATAAATGCAAACAAATAGATAAAAAAATAGTTTTATGTGCATCTTTCACCAAGATCAAAAGCACATTCTATAAATGAGGTTTTTGTGTGTTGGACCCATTTTCAGGTGAAAGAAACAAGAAAAATGGCTACTTTTGGGGGAAATTAGCGACACGACTACTTTTACACGCTAAATGTCAATTTTAACTATTTTTTTTGCACTTCTGTTTTTTTGTTAAGACAAAAATTTGTTAGACAAATTGGGAGTGAATTGAAAGTTGTTATTGTCATGGATAAATAATCCGTTTTAAAAATTTTGACATCGTATACACTTTCACGCCCTATACACATTCGCATGAGACTAAGATTTTCCTAACAATCTGAGAGTTATTGAAAGACTTGACAATGTGCCCACGTTGACATAAGATGTACATTTTGTTGAAAATTTGAGAATGAGCTTGGCAATTTAAATTATTTCAGACAATATAAAGTTGGGTATAACTTTTGGCTAAAAGAAATTAGAAATAGAGAGATGATAGTATTTAGATTTTGAAATTTTTTTAAACGTGTCATGTCAAATATGACATCAATAAAAAGATGAAGGCTTCAAATGTGTCCATTCAACATCTAGGGATATTTTCCGTAGTATCATTTAAAAGTTGTTTTCATAATGTTGGTGAAAGTTACCATTTAGGTCCTATTTAACCTCTATTTTCTAATTTTTTTTCTTTCACAAATTCATTTTCAACAACACATTTAGCTCCATTTCGATAAGAATTAAAACCAAAATTTCAATTGAAGTCAACTTTTATCACAATTTTTCAATCCCGTAATTCATTAACTTTTATCAAAATTTACTAAAAATTTGATTTTAATCACCATCAAATAGGGATTTAATAGAATCCACAACTTTTATAAACTATTCAACAACATGTTTTATTAACTTCAACGAAAATTTATTTTTTAACTAAAGCAAATAGGGACTTAGTAAAAATGACATTTTGTAGTGGTCATTTAGTGGAATACCCATCCTATAATTTCAATCAAATGTAAAAATGCAAAAACTTCAAAACATTGGGGGTCAAAAAGCAATTTATAAAAAACTTTCACAATACATGTATAAAATCATAAATAAACAATTATTAATTCTCCCGAAAGTCTCTCGTTATTATTTCTCTCACACACAGTCTCTCTCACACACAAACATCCTCCATATGTATGTGCGCTTTGGCCAGACCCAACAAACTAATATTAATTAATTGTTTGGATTCAATTTCGTGAAACTAACCGCTATTCCTCATATTATATAAATAATTTCTTGGAACACAACAGCACCCACTCAAGAGAAAAAGTGAAAAAGGATAACAGTAAATTAAGAAAAGAAAGGAAAAAAAAGCACATTTGTATCTGTTTGCGTGCAAGTGAAAGTCTGTAAGAGAAAAAGCCAGAAATAACTTTTACTTTTTAATGCTCTCTTTCTCTCTCTAATCGATTTCTGATTTTATGTTTGTTTTTCTGAAAAATCGTGCACCCTTTTTTTTTTTTCTCTCTCTCTCTCTCTCTCTCCCTCTCCCACACACACACACACACACTAAGACGAAACGTATGATAAGCCTAAAGTTACTAGTGAATATATTTAGATCAAATTGTTCAAATGATGCCAACTTTCTAAGTCGTCCTCCTCTCTCTCTCTCTCTCTCTCTCTCTCACACACACACACACAATCACGCACTCTTGAGCTTCAATTAGAAAGATTCATGCTTGATTTCTGTTTTTCAGGTTTTTGGGATTCTTGATAGGAACTTTTGCTCTGGTTATTTTTAATTTTTTTGGGGCTAATATTCTTGTTTTGAGGTTTTTGTGAAGCTTTAGTTATGGTGAAAATGGTGTTCAATTTCTGCATAAATAAATATATGTAACGTTGTATAATAATTATATATGGCTCATGCTCACAGTAACAGTAATAATGACTATGCAAATGCTACTGTTACTGCTACTGGTGATAACCAACAGAAGCTGACAGCAACGTTTCATGATTTTCTTGGAACAAAAGGCCAAAATCCTGCTCCAGCAGCCGGAGGCGGTGGCCGTCCATCGTCGGAGTTGTCTCCATCAGCTTCTGCCTCCATTAATGCCTCTTCTTGTGGTGGCCGTGGCCCCATCTCCACCACTTCTGATCTGGGCTCTGGTAATAACACAACACGAGTGCAACCTTCATTCGTCCTTTTCTTAGTTTATTTTCATTACAGTACTTGCACTTCTTTAAGGGGCTATTTTGCTTCCTTTTTTTTTTTTT